>JAMZAV010015028.1:0-12770 GCA_024449915.1 Sweltsa coloradensis | reverse complement strand
AAAATGAAGTTGCCGTAATTTTTTTGTGTTTTTGTGCAAAAATCGAAGTTAGTTGTGCAAAATTGTGCAAAAGTGTGCAAAAATATGGTATAATTTTGGGCACATAAAATTCGTTTTTTTTAAACCATTAACTTGGCTCACCCGAAATGAGTTGTCGTAACTTTTTTGTGTTGCTTGTGCAAAAATCAAAATTGGTTGTGAAAAAAACTGTGCAAAAAGTGTGCAAAAATATGGCATAGGTTTTGACATGAAAATCCTTTTTGGTTGT
Organism: Sweltsa coloradensis; assembly: GCA_024449915.1. Taxonomy (NCBI): domain Eukaryota; kingdom Metazoa; phylum Arthropoda; class Insecta; order Plecoptera; family Chloroperlidae; genus Sweltsa; species Sweltsa coloradensis. The sequence goes on along the minus strand of JAMZAV010015028.1, from coordinate 12,502 downwards.
TCTAGCTTTAAAAACTTGGCTCGGCCAACATGAAGTTGCCGTAACTTTTTTGTGTTGCTTGTGCAAAAATCGAAGTTGGTTTGTGAAAAATTGTGCAAAAAGTGTTCAAAAATAGGGTATAAGTTGCCGTGAAATTCGTTTTTTTGAAAATCATTAACTTGGCTCAGCCAAAATGAAGTTGTCGTAACTTTTTTTTGTTGCTTGTGTAAAAATCGAAATAGGTTTGCAAAATTGTGCAAAAATATGGCATAGGTTTTGACATAAAAATCCATTTTGGTTGTTCAAGCATTAAGTGGCTCAGCCAAAATGAAGTTTCCGTAACTTTTTTGTGTTCCTTGTGCAAAATCGAAGTTTGGTTGTGCAAAATTGTGCAAAAAGTGTGCAAAATTCACAGTATATCGTATGCCCATATTTCATTGGTGGTTGAGCCAAAGTTAATGTCCCCCAAAAATTTCAAACTCCTGTGATGTCAGTCGGCCTAGCGAACAGCAATTTGACTAAACGCATGTCCTATACTCTCTTCAATCATGTTTTACATGAAACACTCCACATACCAGACTATGTAGTAAGCTTATTAATTTGCTTCTTCCAGGACCTACCCAAAAATTGTCTGAAACAATTACAATAAACAATTCAAGCGATAAAAATAATATAAGATAGTTAAGATGAAATCAAAATTTCTTTAAGAGAGTACAGTAAGATCAATTTATTAATCCTGTTTTAAAGGCTTTAGTAGCCCGACGCTTTTGATGTTTTTTATTTGGTTTAAATGTCCAAACGTATATTTGGATAGTTTATAGACCTTGACAATGATTGGCAATTTACGCTTAAAGGTGAGGATAAATTTGCATCTGGGTTGAAAATCACAATACTGGGTACACATTAGATTTGGTTTGATCAATATAATTATTAAATTCGTACAATAATTATCCAATTTAATCATCTTTACAAACACTCATTAACGATTTATAGGGCAAAAGTGTGGGGCCCAATATTTTGCTTTCTACCTAAACAATTTGATTTTTTTATTAGATTTTTTTGAAGATTCTTTTCCTTGATCATTTAGTGAAATATGCTGATTTTGAATTGCAAGTTGACATAAAAATTTAAACAAATTTGAGTTTATTTTTTTAAATTTGATTTGTTTTTCCGTTTTTTAATTTTTTCCCATGTTCAAATTGTCAAACAAAATATCGGGGACATAACGGAAATTTGTGTATTTTAGTGTTTTATACACAAACTGGTTTTTTATAATTACAAAAATATACTTCTAATCATTAAGAATTTTGGAGGGAAATTCATCTAATTCGGAACAAAACAAAGCATCGTTTTACCCGCGCAATTTTCCCGTCATTCTCTAGTTACTTTGAATGTCCACCGTTTGAATTCATTTTTGCGATGTAGAGTTTCAAATGTGCAAATGGAAATGTGTGCTTGAATTAAACGGCTTCCATCGAAATTAAAAAAATCATTCGGCCAAATCTATGCAAACTACATATTTTTATCTCTTGCGTCCATCACGAATTAGTCTCTTTTTGACACGTTTAAATATGTGTTGCATTATTATGGCGGGCATTGATGCATATTCACAATAACAAAGATATACATTGTGTAATAAATCAACATTTAATATCCCGCAAAATAATTACATTTACATATATTATGCGTTGAACTGAACGTCATAATTGGTTTACATTTCTACACAACGCAGTCTGTCGTGCAGAACGATATTTAAACGTTCTAAACAAGGATCTGTGTTGTAGAAATAAAACGGACGATGGAACAGCTCATTGTGGAAACAATAATGAATTCAAAATAATTAAACAAATGTAGGGAATTTGTAACGACTCAATTTTGAATGGGCGCTCATCTGATAATAACCATGGCTTGCTGGTTCTTGCAGTGATTTGTAATAGTACTTTCTCCACCAAACTATAATATATGGTGATAGTTTTGAATGTTGGTTTAGGAATGTATGACATAATCAATATTTACGACTATCTTTTGCAGGTTTTAGATCAAGTAGACCACAAAAATCCTTTCCACGTTTTTATATTAAAAATTAATAATAAAATGATGAAACAATTTTAGAGTAGGTCAGGTTAATAATTATCATTTGTAGGACTAGGCCTACACACTACTAAAAACAGAACAGTGATCACAAATTTATTTTGAGTAGTGTACAGTCCTACAAATCATAACCAAAAACATAATATATTTTTCGCCACATATTGAGTCTGCATTTCAATATTTTAAATACCACTTGGTTGCAAACTGTTATCAATTAATGGTAACTAATTGAAAGTTTACTACAAGTTACTGAAGCTGTGTCACGTTATGTTTGGGTGGCTCGTTGGAGAGTGGTTAGCGTCTCTGCTTCCAATGCAGAGCGCCCCACTGGTTCGAATCCCGCTTCAGGCGAAAGTTTATTATTTTCTAATATGTATTCTATTACATCACTTCTTGTCTTAGAAATAAATAAACGGTGACTTAAGAGCCGTCCTAGCAACGAGGCACGTAGTAAATTCAAAGTTGATTTGAATCGGCCATGTTGATTCTGGCGTTGATCCGCGGGTGTTCGCACTGTCCATACCAAAGATTGCTAGGTCCTATATTTCCCATTATAAATATCTATCATTTTTTTTATTATCACTCACTCGTCGATTGCGTTGGGGCCTACAGGGTAAGCTTTGACGCTTTGGTTTGGTTTAATGTCCCTCACTGAAAATGAGTTGTATGGTTGAGTGGGTAGACTCTAAATACGAATCAATTAATCAATTAACTGATTTATTAATTTATTTATTTATTAATTTAAATTAACAAATTAAACCAATTAAATGGTTTTAATTGGTATCAAATAGACCGATAATGGTATGCGTTATTAACGAGTGTAGGCTACCCTGAATATATTGATTGTGATATTATAGGAACAAAAAGGTTTCAAATCAAGTCAACATTAATAACTTATTCACTGTTCTTTATTAATTTTTAAATAAAGAAAACAGTTAATGCATTAGGTAGTAATTTTTTAAGCCAATGTTGACATTATTTAACGTTTAATAAAAAAACATAAGGGCGCAGTTGTCGCGCTTAAAAAACAGTGGAAAGGCCTAAATGTGTACACCTACTAATTTAACACGAATTTTAGGTTTATTAATACACCATGTGCTGTACACATTAAATCGTCAATTTAAAAAAATGAATTCATGAGATTGCATGCGTGTCGTTACGATTTTGGGCCTCCCTCTTTCACTTACCTGTTTTTAAAATAAGAAATGTTTCAATTTAATGGATAATATTTGCATCTCCTTTTTACAATGTTGATTTAAATTAATTTACTAATAATTAATATTTATGTAAGAAACTTTTTCGATACTTTGTTTAATTATGTATGGCATTCGTTCCTGTTACATCGAATTTACCAATGTGATTAGGCCAAACTATGCAACACAAAAAATTTAATCACCACGACGTATTAAATAATCAGACGGCAAATAGGTCTAGTTATCAGAGTCAACCCTTACCAAACAACTGGTAAGAATTGTCGTGATTGGTATGCCTAAAACTGGGCGAATCGGCGTGAATGGAATTACCTACGATATCTTCCGGAAACTCCTCCCGAATCACAAGTTCCGGCATATCTTTCTTTAGCGGAGTCTTCCAATCGATCCCAGCTAGTTGTGGGCAGATCACAGTAAGCTCCATCAGTCTCGGTAAAAACTTCGGTATCAACATGATGGTCGGCTCAATGGAATATTTCCCCGCACATTGAACCTCAAGTCTTGTCAGCTTGTTGCATCCCTGTATGATAGCTGCCAACCCTTTGCGGGTAATAGAGTATGGAGCAAGCGGCAGGAGATGTATTTCGGTAAGGTTCTTCAGGTTGGCACCAATGGCCACAGCCACGCTGTCGCCGAACTCGCAACAATCAAGATTAAGTGAAGTGAGGTCTTTTAAAGAATTGTTAGAAAACATGGAAATCCAAGTTTCCTCGGTCGTGATCCTACACCGTATAAACTTGAGGCGACGCAGGGTTGGCATGTTTGCGATCGCGAGGAGACATTCACGATAGGGCGGGTATTCACTATTTGACTCGAGCGCCAAGTCCTCTAGATGGATAGGCCTACACTTGCTGATGGCCTTTCCAGCTTCCGAGTTCCACTGGTCACATGCCCCATACAACACGCGAAGAGTCCCGCTACACGTTGCTAAAACCTCTGTGTGATTTCTGGTCCCATAACATGCTCTGTTGAGCAATCTTAGCTCCTCCAGTTGAACGCAAAGGCTCAACGGACATGAAAACCTAACAGGACATTTACGCGTCGACTCCAAAGTCACTGTTCTCAGATGAGCAAGCATTATGATGACTTCTTTATAAAATTTTTGTCAACCTTATTGACGCCTGGTTCATTAATTTTGGGGCCTCATTGTAAACCTTTTTGAAATTTACGTATAGTTTTCCCTTAAGTACTCCTCTTCAAAATAGGGGGACGCCAAGTATGGTGAATCGTTCAAAACCCCTGAAAATTTTATTTTGGCTTCCCTGTTTAAACACACTAGGCAGGCGATATAGCTGGGGATCCCAGTGTATACGCTCCCACTGTGTACGGGACCTTACCCACAGTGCACACTTTCTTCCGACTCAGGTACGAGAAGATATGAAGCAGTACTTCCTCCGGGGGGCGACTGGATGCTGGCTGGGTGGAGACTTTTGTTGTTCCTTCCGGAGTGGCTTCCGATTTCATTGCCATAACAGCAAGGCCCGCACTTTCCGCTTCTTCTCCATATTTCAGCGCGATTAGATTTATGTAAATACTTCAATTTTTAAAAACTCTGAGAAATAGTTTTACCACGGACTATTATTATTATTCTGAGACCCAGCAAAGAGAAAAATAACTATAACAGTAAATGGTATGTTGTGTTTTCAAACTCATCTTCAATAACAACAAAAGTCGTGTATTTTTGTTTTTTTTACTGCCTGCTTGAGTTTTATTTCACGATGCAGCAAGGTCTACTTGATCTCCGCTCTAGCGGAGATTATTAGACCTTGCCATAGACCACCCTCTATCTCTATCTGTTAGAGTATTATTATGTTGGATTATTTATTTACCACAGGTTTTCACATAAAAGTAGTAGGCCTTTGCCCCAAGCACAATATGTCTGCCAGCCTCTACACAATTAAATGTTAGAATAAACAAGCGCTTATAAAAAATACATATAACACATAAAAGAGACAAACAAAGATGAGACAATCAACAAATATTAATAATTTTGTAATATCAAAAAACAGATTAAATTAAATTAAGCAATGTTAATGTAGAAAAGTTTATATCTCTCTTGGAAGCAGTAATGACAAAACCTTGTATTTCATCGGGTAGGGAGTACCGGTAGTTCCAAATTTTGGCAGGTCGGCATAGCTAAAAATTTCGCCAAAATTCGTTGTTTTGACGAGTGAGTGAGCCATGTGCCCGATCCCTTTCCTCCTTCTACCTAAGGATGCATCTAGAGAGCATGGGTCTTTCCTCCCTAGCCTATCATAGGCTAGATTGGCATATTATGCCCTTTTCAGTTGACGCGCCCTTATACCAACTAAACTGAAAAACCCTATTATTTATACATTATATTCAATCAACTTAAATGGAAATGTTTCCTGGTAGGCCCTATACTCAAAATGGCTCGCTCATTTCGTCTAATGACGACTTTGGCGTTTTCCTAATCAAGCTGGCTAGGGCGGTACCCGTAATGTGGGAGCCCCGGGTTCAAAAAAGGTCGGGAAATAATTTTTAATTTCTATATTGTATTTAAATAATCAAAAGTCATGATTTGAAATCCCATGCAATCTATGGAAAACAGTAAGTACGAAATACGTGTAAAGATTGCAAGGTTTACTCAATCTCCCAGCGGAATTTTAAAAACCATGAGCGTGCAAGTTTTCGTTACACCTTGGTAACGAAATGCAATCGCCGCCTGACAAAATACAAAATAAATAAGATTAATTCTCAGGAACAAAACCATTGTCGTAAATTTAAAATTTTAAAATTTCAGACTATTTTCAATTCGTCATTTTTTTGCGGGTTTAAATCGCAACGGATTTGCTGTTTTTGTTAACAGTTCTCATTAACTCGAGCGGATGCCCTTTTTTAAATTTCAGTGCAATTGGTTTAGCGATTCGGCTGATTAAAAACATACACACACTCACAGAATTGGCAATTTTAATTTTGTTATGACATCTCTTTTTCCATACTATAAATGGGTTTACCGGTCTCATACCCATCTCATACCAAATAATTCCGAAAACCTTGCACTAAAAAAAAAAAGGATACCATTTTTCTCTCTACTCATGGGTAAATGCTTTTTGGTTAAAACACCGTTTTTGTCACAAACATACAAGCATGTGAATTTATTGGGCCCAGCCTCTGAAAATATATTTTGATACTTTTTTGTATTTCCACTACCAATTTGTAACTGTCTCGTTGCTATAAAATTAAATGAAGATCACTGGACGTTTAATTTACTTTTTATGTAAGGTAAAGAAAGTCGAAAATGATAACTATTTGAAGAATTGCTAGAATAATTTAGCAGGTATCTATCCCACACAAACATTGAAGGAGAGATAGACTCATAGACACACAAGCATCTCAAAGACAAAAAATATTTTGTGGAACAGGATTTTTTTATCGAGTTTCGGACAAAGCAAATTAAGTTTTGTGTTGGAGTTTTTGAATACCCAAATATGAAAGTACAGTAATGATATTTTATTCGTAGTCTATATAAAATTTATTCAATTATTTATTAATTCATCATCATCGTCATGCTAACAATATATTATTAATCATTGATTGTGTACTGTGGATATCAATGTATGTATGTTGGGAATGCTTCAAACCCCAATATGCTTCAATATGTAAGCCACTTTTCAATTGCCTTAGGATATAGTTCAAGCAACTCAAACATTTAAGTATTAAACCAACATGTTTTTTAAAAAGTTTATAAGCTCGTGATATCGTTTACTGAGTCTGTTTTATAGTTTTTCCTATACAAACTTACTTTAATTAAATCCCTTATCTTTTTTTCTAAATTAAATGGTGTGGCCATGTACGACATTATAATATATTATAATTATATATTACCTTTTTTACTTTTATAAATTTTATTTAACCTTTATTTTGCTAATTCTTCATTGTAAGTGATATTGATACTTGGCATTGTTCAAAACTGAAACGGGGGTACTTCTACTGGCTTTTTGAACGTATCAAACATAACTTTGTTATGGTTTTTCTCAAAAACACGTTTCGAACTTTCCCCCTATATTTCTAGGCTTCGCATTCACACCCCTGATCCAACGAATCCTACCCTCGCCGGACTCAAGTTGTTCGTTAATTAAAGTAGAGTATTGTACAGGGATATAGTTACAAAAGTCCCCCCTTTCACATGCATGACTTAGTGTGTAGTGCTAGAAACCCAAAGCTGCGGTTGGGGCGGCTAGAGCGCTAAACGATTGACTCTGATTCGGGGAAATCCCCGGGTTCGAATCCCCTCGAGATGGCAGTCTTTTGAAAAGCCCTCGGAGCCCTTTACAATTGTCCCATCCGCAAAAAACCTAGTTCACCTGAAATCTGATATTGCACCTATAACAAAACTAGCTCCCCCGGCGAAAAGACATTTTTCCATGGTTGAACCAAGTTCCGTAAAAAAAGAAGTATCATTAAAAAAAAATAATAAATACTATTTGAGTCTACGCATCAGTCACTAATTGATTTTTTATTGGGGACAGTAAACCAAACGCCAAGCCACCCTGTAGGCACCGGCCAATCGACGAGTGAGCGATAACCAACCCAAATGATTTTCTAATAGTAATAAAAATAGCATCTGAGGGCAAAAAACCCCCGGATCAAAAGCCAGAAACAACAAGGGCCCATTCGAAAAAACTTTTTAATATTAGTGCCTCGTTGCTACGACGGCTCAAAAGTACCGTTTAAATTCCTAAGGCAAGAATGATGGGGTTAATTTTTAAATCAGAAGTAAAAAAACTTCTGACTTTAACGGTATCGAACCCTAAACCTTCTGCATTTGAAGCATAGACGCTAACCACAAGACCAACGAGTCACACTTTTCACTAAAATTTCTTCATTCAGGGATATAGTTCTTTTAAAAGGGGAGATTGGGTTACCTTGCGCGTGAGGTGACAAGTGTAAAACTGCATCATGCGGGAGGTCTTGAGTTCAATACCTAGGCCTGCCGCCAGCAATCCTGAACAAAAGTTTTACAATATTTTCTTCAGTCATTATTGCGAATAATCGTCCTGAATCTTCTGAACAAACCGCAGACATTTTCTTGGCAACAACCCTCCCGTATGCTTATTTCGTAACTAGTAATCGAAGAGGATCATTCATTACAGGGCAAGCGATCAGGCTTTAAATTAAACATTTAAAAATCAATAAGTATTAAAGGAATTAATAATTCAATTATTCGTGAATTTATAAATCTTCTATCCTAACCGGGATTCGAGCCATGCACTTTTTGAAAGCAGCAGGTAAACGTTTGTCTACAAAAATAGCGGATACTTCAATTTTTTGTTTAACTATGTATTATAATAATTAAGCTACAGGTAATTTTAAAAGAATTGTTGTATTTAAATTGAATGATATATCCGATTATCTACTTAGTCTTACATTGAGAATATCAAATTTTCAAACTTTTTATCTCTTCCAGAATGAAACCAGTATTTATCGAGCTACAAATTTGGTTGACTTGGGAAAATATAAGACAAAATCTGATTTAAACAAAGAACTTCACGATTGGCAGTGGTGGACTTGCTGGTATTGCACTCTATTTAAAATGTTTGTTTAGGTTTTCAAGGGGTTATAGTGTTATTCCACAAACATAAAATATTTCCCTCACTTCCATTTTTTCTTTATTATTTTCTTCTTTCTTCTTTTCAACTAGACACACTGAACAAATAATGATGCAAAAAGTAACATAGCGCTCAATTGAAGATATATTGTCGATGAATATGATATCTCGCTTCAGTAATGCACTTTAGAACCACTTGTATACTCTAAGCAGGCAGGAGTGCACAAGTGGAGTAGAAACAAGAACCACTCTACTCTAACTTTTCGCGAGTAGGCGCGCGCACTTAGACCTCGTCACTTGCTGTGTTTCCATCTTTAGGAAACACGCGGCATCTCAGGCTATATTTACATACCCAACATTGCTCTTGAGTTGAAAAGTAGACATTGAGAAATAAAATAAGAAGATCAAAGCCTAAAAACAGCAATATTGTTGGCTACCGTTTCAGATACTATTGAATAAATATTTACAAAACATGTAAATATATTTGTCATATTAATTGTGACTTGTGAGTAACCGATAACGGTAAATCCTTAACATCTTCTTAGAACAAGAAATATTGATAATTTCAAGAAATGTCAACAATTACAAGAAGTTCTCATTGCTGGCTTAAAAAATGTTTGCTGAGTTATCGTTTTTCATTCTGTAGTTCTTTCTTTCTTTCTTTCTTTCTTTCTTTCTTTCTTTCTTTTTTCTTTCTTTTTTTTTTTCTTTTTTTCTCTCTCTCTTTCTTTCTTTCTTTCTAATATTTTATCGTATCATTATTATACCGACAGTGTTAGCTCGAGAGCTAATTGCCCGTGACTCTGATTCGGAAGGTCCTGAGTTCAAATCCCATCGTAATGCTGAATAATGGTTTTCCTCAGTCGTTAATGCGTATGCAAGGGATTGAGTCCTCTTAAAACAGTTCTCGGATACCTCTTTACTTTTGTCCTAACTAGACTTACTTACCAATATACGTAGTTAGAAGAGGGGCAAGCATTTAACTCTGTGCAGGTCCCACGAGAAATTTAAAATTTATATTATATTCAAAACAGACCAGACAGCAGTAGAAAGACAAATTTAAGCTGCGGAAATAAAGTTTTTAAGGAGTTTAGTGAAAGGTACGAAGATTGATAAGATGAGGAGCACGAAGATAAGGTAAGGAAGGCAGTAACTGGGAGTATGGGAGTAGAGAGTTTAAACTTTTAGCTAGGGTGGTTTAAAACACATGAAGAGGATGCAGGACAGGGTTCCGAAGATGCAGTGTGAACAAGACGCAGGAAACAAACAGTGAAAAAGAGGGGGACTAGACTGAGGTGGGGAGAAGCTATAGCAATGGATTTGTAAAAGAGAAACACAACTTCGGAAAGGCATAACCAGGAAAGATGTTGGGAATAAAGAAAAATATGGTAAAAACTGGTGGAGGTCCCTGAGGAAGAAGACAGTGAAGAGGAAGAAAGTGAAGTAGATGATGCAGAGTAAGTAAAACACGATGTGGGAAGCGTCAGGCAGGATAAACCGCGGGGCCAAGAATGTGGTGGTCCCTCCCACCCCGAAGCTGGAAATAGTGTGAGATATTGATTGATATTATATAACCATAGTGTATCTTATCAATTAGGGCCTACAATTACATTTTGCTATAAGTGGATTTGAACCCATTCCCTTGGGGTTGAATACTTCGTAGCAGCTTGCGCACTAAGTCCTCTAATCCGTGTTTCGGTAAATATGAGGTGGTGGGAATCGAGCACGCAACCTCTAGAGAAGCTGGTAATATCCAGACATATTAGTAAGTCAACCCTCTCAACAGAACAAAAATCTAATGTACCAATGGGTTCCTATACCCATGGCATTAAAACTATGAAACTTGTCTGCCTGTGGGTCGCGCTACAACTTTAGACATTGCACCTAGTACTGTACGCGTGGAATTTCCCTTCGTCGCCCAACGCGGCTGGGACGCCTCGCGCCTGGCGATAACACACACACGCAGACAATCCAAACTGGACGCACTTACCGGCTGGCTGTCTTCTTTTGTCTCGCTTCGTCCGCTGGTCTTGAGCACTGAACACAACACTAATCGCGACTTCAGTCTTCACCGATACTGCGACCTACTCGGTTCACTACTTCAGTGCTACTGCACTCACCGCCCACCGGTCTACCTACAATGTGCAAGAGTCTGAGTGTGTGAGAAGGGTGGCGAGGGGGGAATGTAATGAACAATCGCCTCCGTACGTGATGTGATCATTCGAATGTGAATTCGGTGCAAAGTGCAACGTAGTGAAGCAGTGCTTCCTTTACTTACAGGTAAGATAACCGTGAATTGATAGATTTTATTGCTTTAACGTCTGTATTAGTGCAATATTGCTATTCGAGATGATGATGATGGTGATAGACGAGTGGGCAATTACAAAAACCAGTGCCTTGTGCGGGGTTCGAACCCGTGCCATACGCTTAGGACTTGTGCCCCAATCGTACTAGCCACTGACCGCGGATGGCACCGTGCATTCAAAGTTTTTTCGAGTAATGCCTACCCTAAAAAGTAAAATACTCCGGTTCGAAACAGTCTAAAGCAATAATCCTGTTTGTTTGTTGAAATAAGTTGCTCAATTTACTATTTTAATCTCAATCCAAAGCTGGGGTAAATGGACATGCACCTCATTTTATAATTGCTTATGAATGATAAATAATAGCTTTTTACCTGTTGAAAATTGTAGATAATGCCGAATGCTCTTTGATGTAAAATCCACTGAAGTTAGAAAACTGAATAAATTAATTTTAATATGCCAAAAAACGTATTGAGAGTGATAAGGCGTCTTCGTTTTCAGTTGCACAATAATTCAATACAAGTTATCCCTCCTCGTTATTGAGAATCTTTTGACGACAAATTTTCTGTTTTGAAATTCCCTCCCAAATTTTAAACGTGGTAGGCCTTCAGTTTACGTTTGTTTTATTGCCAGCTGATCGATTGCAATCAAATTAATTTCTAACCAAACTTGACAATTCTGTGATAAAAATATTATAAACGCGTTTATTGCAAGTAAACATAGACGGTAACTTGAAAGAAATAGAGAAAACGTTTGGTTATGAAGAAATACTGACTGAATTAATCAAGTAAGTGAAAAAGATGTTGAGTAAAATGTTATGGACAGTAATGTTTTGACAAAAAAATCTTGCGCGAGCTGAGGCCCTAACTAACCTAGCTTGAACTATAAGGCTATAGATATATTTCTTGTAATATAACCATATAAGCCCTTACTGATAAACAAACACTAAAAAATGTAACCCCTCGTTCTACTTAAAACTGATTAGATAATACTCTACGGGTTTTTATTTCAATAGTCCAATCGCGTAAAGAATCAACCTAGTGCTCTTGTTCTTGCTAGGGCTAAAATAACTTTAAATCGATTGAACACTAAGATCACTTACACTTTGATTTCAAGTCTAGACCCGGGTGCCTTATACGCACAAATAATATAATCACAACTTGTCGAAGATGTTTTATTATTGTAAAACATGAGCACATTATTATGTCACGCCGAAGTCCGAACGTAGCAAAGGTCTTCACTGTATCGATCACTGATCACGCACTCTTTCTTTACTTCCAATACAAACACGAGGTCATAGACATCCTATATGCACGAGTATCAACGATGCAAAAATACAGAATACCGAC
>JAMZAV010015027.1:0-28761 GCA_024449915.1 Sweltsa coloradensis | reverse complement strand
AGTTTCCTAAGTTATTAAGTATTTGCAGCGTTGTTTTATGTATGCCATCAGCCAAAACCGAAACAATCCTATTGCCGTACAAAATTCTATCCTTAACGTAACGGACCATGTGTTTGGGAAACATGACGGCTGTGGCGACTGGTGTAAGTTCCGATTGAAGCCATATCCTGAGTCGCGTTACCCATCGTTGCCACGAGGTGAATGTTTGAGTGGTATAGACTTAGAAAATGCCATTCGAGCTATATTTGTTCGGTACTCTGGCCACTCGGACAAACTTGCCCCGTGTGCCTCAACACAGTCGAATGAGGCACTTAATTCAGCCATTTCTGCCAAAAACCCAAAGGCAAAATTTTACAGTGGCAGCGAATCTAATGATTATCGAGTGGCTGCCGCTGTAAGTCAAGTGAATGTAGGGACTCAGTATGTAATATCTGTGAACGAACAGTTAGGGTTGTCGCCAGGTGAAAACACTACAAAATACAAACTCCGTATGGACAAAATACGTAAAGTATCAAAAGCGAGGAAGGCAACCATGTCATCAAAAAGAAGACGATTATTGTTGAAATCAAAAAAAAGCAGCACTGCAACAAGGAATGAGAACCGTGAAGGATTGTCATACCAGTCGGGTATGGGTTTAATGGCCGGTACATCAATTGAAACTCTACCTGTTGGTCTAACTGATAGGCCTATTGCAGATCCCCAGGTCCCTATCAACAGGTACAAGCTAGCGTACTTCGACCTAGAAACAACGGGAGTTTCCTCGTCATCTGAAGTAGTGCAGATCGCTGCTCGGATTGACGATTCTGAATATTCGGCTTACATACAACCAAAGTATATACCACAAGTGGTATCCGAGATCACAGGCCTGCAAGCTAGAAATGGTAATTTGTTTCTAAATAACATCCAAGTAGACACTGTGAACCGATCTGTGGCGTGGAAAGGTTTCATTGATTTTTTGTTTAAATTTGATGTGCCTATCATCCTTGTTGGCCATAATGTTAGTTTTGATCTGCGATTCACCGTGCAAGAGTTAGATTTGTTAGGTATGAAACCTCAGTTTGAAAGTGTTGTGTATGGTCTAATCGATACCCTGAAAGTTCTGAAGAAAGCCTTGCCTGGCAGACCTAATTACAAGCAAGACGATATTGCTACCAGCTTGGGTGCTTCAGACACAACGTTTGGTGCCCACAATGCACTCGGTGATGTGCGAACACTGAACAATATTATTAAAAACCTAGACATTTCTGAAGAGAACTTGAAGATTTATTACCAATCTTTTGCTGGAGAAATGGAAAAGAAAAGGAAAGCTGCGGCCACGAAAGAAAACTTGAGCACATTGTTACCTTTTAAAGATGTTCTATCGAAAGTGATGCTTAATAAAATAGCAGCTGCAAACTTAAAACTTACAGACTTGACAAGTGTTTATATGCAGGGCGGAGAGGAAGGGATCAGGATATTGTTTTCTGAAAATTGCAATGGTAAACCTAGAATCACCAAAAATGAGAAGATACTCAGAGCAGTTATGTTGATACTGCAAACTCATGTGCAGAGTATGTAGGCTCTCTAACCCCCCCCCCCCCCACTCAAAGGAATATTTGACCCAGGTTCACCTGCAAACATGTGAGAACTTGTGCCTATGCCATGAGGGTCTAGGCCCCACTTCAATCAAAAAGGTTGTACGGGTAGTTGTATTGTAGGCCTACATATTGATTTGTACATTCTGTTTTATTATTGTTATTTGTTTTGCTATTGGCCTATAGACATTTGCAATAGCCTAACAGGCCAACATTATTGTACATATTCAGACTCGAGGGTAGAGTAAGGGGTCAGGACATTGTACCTACTGAATATTGCTATGGTAAACATAGAATCACAAAAAACATGAGAATATACTCAGAGCAGTTAGCCTATGTTGATACTGCAAACTCATGTGCAAAGTATGTAGGCTCTCCAACCCCCCCCCCCCTACTCAAAGGACTATTTGACCCAGGTTCACCTGTAAACATGTGAGAACTTGTGCCTATGCCATGAGGGTCTAGGCCCCACTTCAATCAAAAAGGTTGTACGGGTAGTTGTATTGTAGGCCTACCTATTGATTTGTACATTCTGTTTTATTATTGTTATTTGTTTTGCTATTGGCCTATAGACATTTGCAATAGCCTAACAGACTAGGTAACATTGTTGTACATATTTGAACTCTAGGGTAGAGTATGGGGTCAGGACATTGTACCTACTGAATATTGCTACATGGTAAACATAGAATCACGACAATATACTCAGAGCAATTAGCCTTTGTTGATACTGCAAACTCATGTGCAGAGTATGTAGGCTCTCTAACCCCCCCCCCCCCCACTCAAAGGACTATTTGACCCAGGTTCACCTGCAAACATGTGAGAACTTGTGCCTATGCCATGAGGGTCTAGGCCCCACTTCAATCAAAAAGGTTGTACGGGTAGTTGTATTGTAGGCCTACATATTGATTTGTACATTCTGTTTTATTATTGTTATTTGTTTTGCTATTGGCCTATAGACATTTGCAATAGCCTAACAGGCCAACATTATTGTACATATTCAGACTCGAGGGTAGAGTAAGGGGTCAGGACATTGTACCTACTGAATATTGCTATGGTAAACATAGAATCACAAAAAACATGAGAATATACTCAGAGCAGTTAGCCTATGTTGATACTGCAAACTCATGTGCAAAGTATGTAGGCTCTCCAACCCCCCCCCCCCCTACTCAAAGGACTATTTGACCCAGGTTCACCTGTAAACATGTGAGAACTTGTGCCTATGCCATGAGGGTCTAGGCCCCACTTCAATCAAAAAGATTGTATCGGTAGTTGTATTGTTTGTAGGCCTACATATTGTACATTCTGTATTAGGCCTATTATTATTTACATTTGTTTCTTTTCTTTATTTTCATTTACATACATAACTTTTATTTTGCTATTACTTTCTTTATCATCAATTTATTTTGTTATTTATACACTTAGAAAACAATCTAATCATCAAACATACCTGCATTCACTCTTCTCATTTCCTTTCATTCACAGGCGGCGCAATATGACCTAACCGGTTGAAGCGCCCTAAAAAAAAAAAAAAAAAAAAAAAAAAAGATTTGCTATTGGCCTAGACATTTGCAATTGCCTAACAGGCTAACATTGTTGTGTAAGACTCTGGGGTAGAGGAAGGGGTCAGGACATTGTGTTCTGAATATCCAAAGTATATGGGTTCTCTACATGCCATGAGGTTCTAGGCTAGTTATAGTCTAATAATTTCACCTACCTACTCTTATAGGCAGTTATGCAGCTCAGACAGTTGGCCTACTACTGTATACCATAGTTTCGTTAGTAATGAATGTCTACTTCCTCCACACTTCCTTTTTGAAGATTTTCATTGGTATCTGCCAATGTGTGTATGTGTATGTTTTTTATTTATTTATTTGTGTGCGTGCGTGTGTGTGTGCGTGCGTGTGTGTGCGTGTGCGTGCGTTCGTGTGTGTGTGGGTCATCAAAATCCAACTCGCAACCTTCCCGCGGTTTGGCCTGTGAGTAGGGGAGAAACTCCCCGAAACTAATGGCGAGCTCTGGGTCGTCGTCAGGGAACTTTCCCCTTCCCTTTGACTACCTCCCCGACGGCGATGACAATGACGACACAGACGAAGACGACCACGACGTGGCCCCTGCCCTCCCCGTAATATGCTTGTGGCTGGTTCTGACCAGCGTCCAATAAAGTTATTCCATGAATAAATAGTACATGAGACATTGCAAAAACCTACTCGTTCTTTGTTATTATGTCACCACATACATGCACATCCAATTTTAATTATCTCCTTCATTCCCATTTTAGGCCTACCTAGGGCTAGGCTATAAGTTATGGGACAATAATAATAATAAACATGATAATTTTGTAAATCAATCTTGAGATTGAAGTTCATCATGTTTTCATAGCGTTATTTTTCATTTGGCGGGCTATTTTTCTCGTAATAATAATAATAATATATAATGACATAGGAGATAATAATAGGAAAATATCACAATTATTTTCATGTCAGTAAAGTGACATTTGCGGAATGCTCCGCGAGTATATTTCTCCAGAGTAATCTCTAGCGGTGTCTAAGGCGAACAGCTGTAGGTCAGGCTCGCTACTGTTTCAGGCCTACCTCCCATTCTCGGCGCTACGTCACAGTGTCTGACGTCACGCAGCGTTGCCAAGTCTTTCAGACGCTTAGATTTATTTTCAAGTATGCGGTAACTTTGAGCTTCAATATCTCGAGAATTAATTCGGGAAGGTGGTTGTTTCAAGAGCTTGTTGTTTAGAGGATGGAATAATGAACATTTTAAGCCATTTTTTAATAATGTGTTGTATATTTTGGATGTTCTACGACGCATTTAGTGAACGAAAGTGTGGTTTTTTGCTCGCCTACCATGTTAGAAGATAGGGAATTCCATCTCATTAAAATTGATAAATTCTCAAAATTTAGTTCGGTGAAGTACTTTCTCCTATAGCAATTATTAAAAAGCACACTTTCAGGAATAACATATGTGAATTGTGGGCAGATCTGGAATAAGGTCAGTTATGATGGAGCCACTTTAACGTCTATCCTATTCAGTTATAAAAACTGATTTACAAAGGAGGACAACTAAATAATAAATAAAAATAAAATAAAGGTTCACTTACATTTGTAAATACTAGCAATGTGCATCCATACACAACAACATTTGCTGCAATAACCGTGACGAACAGGTATTGAAGAAGCTCTACAATGTAATTTGCAAATCTGAAACAAACGTGTAGGCCTACATCAGTCGAATACGTGTAAAGTATAGTTGATTTATTATTGCGACTTGAGAATTATTGTTGAAGAGGCCGTTGTACTCCTCACAGACTACTGTTCGTGCTCTATCATATGAAAGCCTCCAGGTAGTTTCGGGGGGGGGGCGGTAAACCCCTACCCCCCCCGAATTTGAGAAGGTGGCACTAAAAAACACTTGCAAATTTGATTTTTTTACCAAACAAATCAGGGAAAGTAATATTTCAAATGACAGGCAAATTTATGACCACTGTTTTGCCATTGAATAATTGTTGTGTTTTTCAACAGACACCACAGCTACAATTTTTTTAATCAGTAACAGACAAGAGTGTTTCTGGTGCCACCTCCTCATTTATGCCGATAGGTGCAGTAAGAAATCTAGGTGCCCGTTAGGGCGCCGCGGGCAAGTCGCGGCGCGCTAAACACTCAAGGCACCATATACCGTAAGCAGAATTAGGGTGTTTTCGAGGTGTCACCCAGCCGTCATGAAACGTGCTATAAACTTAAAAACTGTCATATCGAGGGGACTTAGGTACATGACAACACATGCCATATTTTATTGAGTTACGATAAAAAACTAAAAAGTAATTAGATCTAAAAGAAGGGCTAAGCTCATCTACCGTTCCACATTTGCGCATTCTTAATTTATAAACGTACAGTGCCTCGTTACAACATCCTTGAAAAGCTCGGCAAAATAGAATTTGCATTAACCATTATGTTAAAATTAATTGGAAAAATAGAATTTGGATGAACTATTAGGTTAAGTTTAAATTAATAGTTGCCAATTCTATTTTGTCAAGCTTTTCAAGGATGTTGTCATGGGGCACTGTACGTTTATGAATTAAGAATGCGCAAATGTGGAAGGGTAGATGAGCTTGTCCATTTTTTTAGATATCATAACTAAATAAATAATAAAATAAATTTTATTTAGAGTCTACCCACTCAGTTATATAACTGATTTTCAGTGGGGGACTTTAAATCAAAGCGACTAAGCCAACCCTGCAGGCCCGACGCAATCGACGAGTGAGCGATAGCCAACCAAAGATCGATATTTTAGGAAATATGGCAATCAGTGGTATGGACAGTGCGACCCGCGAATCAACGCCAGAATCAACAAGGCCGATTCAGAACAACTCTGAAATTTATTATGTGCTTCGTTGCTAGGACGGCTCCAAAGTCACCGTTTACCAAACTCCTTGGACATGAACTGATGGACTTAAGTCCAAATCAGAAGTTAAAAAGCTTCTGACTTGAGCGGGAATCGAACCCTGGACCTTCTACATTGGAAGCAGATACGCTAACCACAAGACCAACGAGCCACACAAAGACCAACGAGCCACTTTTGAGTGTCTAAGGTTTGGCTGCATTTTTACACTTTTTGTTTGGGTAACGTTATACTGCTATATATCCACACCTTACCTCAAAGAGTCTTGATGGAACCTAACGAAAGTTCCCAGTTGTACACACATTTCCACGTCAACTTCCTCCTTGGTCACCGTAACAGTCTCCAGGTCACCCAACCTCGATGTTACATCCGGTCCAGGAGGCCTGAGTGGAGTTGTTTGGTATCTCAAGTCATATCTTGCAGCTCGAGTGCTGTGACCTAGGGCCACAACCCCAGGAGTGATAGCTCTAAACTTGTAAGTTCTTGCAGGTGTAGGCTGGCTCTTGTTACCTCTGAGCTGTGTACGACGGAGAGACCTAGTGCGCTGTTCTAGCTCGCGTTGCTTTCTCTGTTTTACAATTTGGAATGAAATATTACGAATATTTTGAAATTTATTGCAAGATATCTGGAAACGTACATTTGCACAGAGAAAGATGGTTAATAAAGCTGTCATTAAAGAGTTTCCTGCCAAACCGGCTGAAATTCCTAGCCATATTATGGTAAAATGTGTAATTTCGTAGGCCGGATATGAAAATTTATCGTATGGATACCATCCCCTGAAAAGGAAACACATTTATTCCACTTTTATATAGTTTAATGTTCATTTTGAACGCACACAATAAAAACTCTAAGTTTACTTATTTGTTTTTGGCTTAAACCTTTTGGGGGGGTTTAAGTTTGAAGGGGAAAAATTTTGGTTTTTTTTTTGTTTCGCCAAAAAACCCTTTTTAAAATAAAACTAAAAATTGAAAAAACCCCTTTTAGCAAAAGTATTTCTCCTTAAAAATTATAGAAAAACTTTTTCAAAAAACTGGAATTTGGGGCGATCGGGAAATAAGGTAGTTATGATGGGCCCTTTAACGTCTTCCTATTCATTTTAAAAAAACTGATTTAAAAAGGGGACAACTAAATAAAAAATAAAAAAAAAATAAAGGTTCCTTCATTTGTAAATACTACAATTTGCACCATACACAAAAACATTTGCTGCAATAACCGTGACGACAATATTAAAGAACCCTTACTTAAAATTTCAAATCTGAAACAAACGTGTGGCCCTACTTTAGTCGAATACGTGAAAAAGTATAGTTGATTTATTATTGCGATTAAGAATTTTTGTTGAAGAGGCCGTTGTCCTCCTCACAGATACGTTCGGCTCTATCATATGAAAGCCTCCAGGTAGTTTCGGGGGGGGCGGTAAACCCCTTCCCCCCCCCCCCCAAATTTTTGAGAAGGGGGCACTAAAAAAACCTTCCCAAATTTGTTTTTTTTTTACCAAACAAATCAGGGAAGTAAATTTCAAAGACAGGAAAATTTTGACCATGTTTTCCCTTTGAATAATTGTTGGTTTTTCAACAGACACACAGCTACCAATTTTTTAATCAAAAACAGACAAGAGTTTTTTCTGGGCCACCCCCTCATTTATGCCGATAGGGCAGTAAAAAACTAGGGCCTTTTTAGGGCCGGGGGCAAGTCGCGGCGCGCAAACCCCAAAGCACCATTCCGTAAGCAGAATTTTAGGGTTTTTTCAGGTGTCCCCAGCCGTCGAAACGTGCTTTAAACTTAAAAACGTCATATCGAGGGGACTTAGGTAATGACAAACATGCCATATTTTATTGGTTATGAAAAAAAAACAAAAAAGTAATGAGATCTAAAAGAAGGGCTAAGCCATCTACCGTTCCACATTTGCGCTTCTTAATTTATAAACGTAAGTCCTGTTACATCCTTGAAAACTCGCAAAATAAATTTGCATTAACCTTTATGTTAAAATTTTAATTTGGGAAAAAAAGAATTTGGATGAACTATTGGGTTTAAAATTTAAAATTAATATTTGCCAATTTCTTTTTTTGTCAAGCTTTAAAGGATGTTGTCATGGGGGCCTGTCTTTATGAATTAAGAATGCCAAATGGGGAAGGGTAGAGAGCTTGTTTTTTTAGATATCATAATTTTTTGAGTGTCAAAGGGTTTTGGGCTGCATTTTTACACTTTTTGTTTGGGTAACTTTATATGCAAATTTTTATCCCCCCTTACCTAAAAGGAGTTGATAAAACCCTAACGAAAGTTCCCAGTTGTACACCATTTCCACGTAATTTCCTCCTTGGTCCCCTAACATCTCCGGAAACCCAACCTCGATGTTACATCCGGTTAGGGGGCCCTGAGTGAGTTGTTTGGTATTAAGGTCTTCTCGGGGTCGAGTGCCGTGCCCTTTGGGGGACACTACCCCGGGAGTGATAGCTCAAAATTTGTAAGTTTTTTTTTGGGTGGTTTAGCGGCTCTTGTTACCTCTGGCTGTGTACGACAAAAGGACCTAGTGCGCTTCTAGCTCGCGTTGCTTTCTCTGTTTTCAATTTGAATAAAATATTACAAATTTTTTTGAAATTTTTGCAAGTATCTGGAAACCTACATTTCAAGAGAAAGAGGGGTTTAATAAAGCTGCTTAAAGATTTCCCTGAAAACCCGGTAAAATTTCCCTCCCCTATTATGGAAAAATGGTATTCATAGGGGGGATATGAAAATTTATCGTAGGGAAACCCACCCCCTAAAAAGGAAACACATTTTTCCACTTTTATATAGTTTAATGTTCTTTTGAACGAACAAAATAAAAACTCAAATTTTACTTATTTTTTTTAGTATTTTTTAGGTTTAAAAAAATTTTCTGAAACTAGTTATTTTATTTTTGTGTGTGGAGGTCTGCATAATAGATGAAGTATATTGAGAATGACGTATACATAGGGAACAGAATAGAAAAAAACTTACTTAAAGAAAACTTGAAAATTCCGTACTATTTATAATGTATAATTATTAAATAGAATGTAAAAGTGTCTAGAAAACCAATAAAACCAATAAAAAACAAGTTATTGATTTTAAGGTTTTTGAATTTTTTAAAGTCTAATTTTGACCACATCCATGGTTTGATCCTGGCTGATAAAATATATAAAATATTCAAAATCTTCCACTGTCCATGAATGCATTATTGACAACCATGTAAAAATTCAGATACGTCGGATTATTACCGACCGAGCGAATAGCTACTTGCCAACTGCCAAATGTCATATTCCCTCAACTATTGGCTAGCAATATTTTTTAAAGATGAGCAAAGGGATCTTAGGGTGAAAAATTGCTTCCTTAAAGGGTAAACAGGAAACGGGGAAACGTCCCCATAAAACGCGCATCCAAACCAAACAAGAGTAGACCTTTGAATCCCCCCGCAAATACGATGTTTTTGTTTTAATCTTCTTTTGCTCATCATTATCAAGTTTGCATGTCTTCATGAAGTCATCAACCCTAGTTAGAAGATGATTCAGTTTCTTCATTTTTAAAAACATATTTGCTTCCACCAAGAAAGCAAAAGACCAAACAATCGTCATGAAGGTATTCTCGATAGCAGACTCGATGTTGTCTCGTCCTGTATAGTGTATCACAGCTCCCGGATGAACCACAGTTGAGTGAATCAACGGGAAGGTAGGATCCCCCAAGGTTGGGGGTGTCGGGAAACGATATCAGGAGCGCAGGTACTGATGACGGTTGATGAGCCGTCTGAGCCGGGGGTTCAAGTCCTGGATGTAATAGTCCAGGGTGTGTTCAGAGTCCTCGGGGAGAAATCCTGTGGGAGAGAACATGGGGTTAAGAATGTTGCGCTTATATTGGCTGTGTTGAAGGGGGTAGAAATCTGTATTATGTAGTGTGTTCGTTGGTCTTCAGCTTCAATGCAGAAGGTCCAGGGTTCAATTCCCGCTGTAGGCAAATTTTTTTTAATTTTCTGATGTTGATTCAAGTCCATCAGTTCTTGGATTAGGAATTTGTAAATGCTGTCCTAGCAACGTGGCACATAATAAATTATATTGCTGTTACGAATCAGCCTTATTGATTATGCCACTGTCCGCGGATTGAATCGTAACCAGCTAGATTGATCGGAGTTTTTTACTTAAAGGGGCTATTAACTAAAAAATTATTTTTAACCTCATGATCTACACTTCTTTTTTACTTAAAGGGGCTATTAACACCATTACTACACAAAAAATGACATTTTTAAAATTTAACTTGTAACAGTGTTTTTAACAAAAATTTTAAATTTTTTTTTGATCCAGAAAAAATTCGAAAATAGGTTTGGGAAATTTTTCTTAAAACCCCTTTTAAACCGGATTTTTTTTTTGGTCCCATAGATACTAAACTGAGCATGTACCAACCAAAAATTTTTTTTTTTACATTGTGTCAAAAAAATGTGCCAAATATCCCCCAAAACATGCAAAAATATGCATTCCAAAATCCCCCCCCCATCTTCGTAATCGAAATTTTTTTGACTGAACGATTGCCCAATTCAAAACTAAATTTTAAAATTTTAAGAAAAGTCTGCGAGTACGTCAATAATGGCCAATTTTTTTAGATGAAAATTCCCCAAGGTCACGGAGCATAATTATTGTTCCCATGTTTTTTCTTGGGGGAGATTTTTCCCCAATGGACCTACTAGAAAATGTCATGTTTGACAATTTTTTGGGAGGTCATGGTGGCCCCAATAATTTTTCTGTTAGTTGCTTAATTCATTACTAGTTAGTCTGAATGAAATATATTTTTTGAGTTTAGCGTTTAAATACCCCTTTAAATACTAGATAGATATAATATGAAGAAAGACCAACGCTGTCTAGATCCTGTCTTATAGGTATATGGGGAGATATCGGAATGATACCGGGTACACAACACATGGCTCACTCACCGTCTAAAAACGAATTTGTCTATCTCCTAGTTTAGAAAGCTAGATTTTGTGCATATAAACAAATTAGACGAGACAACGGAGCGACTGTTTCTTACAAATTCAACTCAAACGAGAAAATCTGTGTTTTTGTCTGTGAGATGTTTACGGACGAACAGGCCAAGCTACGACGATTTTTTTCTGTGAAAATTCCGGACAAGCTGAATTTTTGCACACACCTTCCGGAATGTGTCTTTAGTTAAGATCAAAAGTCATCATAAATCGGTCTGGAGCATTGGAAGCCATCTTGGAAAATGTCTGCACAAAAGTAGTTGTTTTCGTATATCTTAAAAATGGCTGAAGATAGACGAAAAGTTTCAGCAGAAAAAATATATCCCTTATAATTTGCTACAAAAATGGTATCTTTCATATTTTCAGTAGAAACGACGGTAAAGTCACAAAATCATGTTGTATATGTTGCTTATTGGAGTACAAGCCGATTTGCTCATTTTTTAGCCGAGTAATCAAACAATTACCGGTAAATCAGTGGGAAAAATGTTTTAAAAACACATAATTATTTTATACGGTGTTCATGAAAGATTCTATTTGTATTTCAAACAATCAGATCTGCACAATCAGAATTTGCATTTACCCGGAATTTTGGTTTTCCATTATTGGTATTTCCTCAAAATTGCTATATTTGACTGTCTGTTATAAAGAACTAAAATTGCATTTGAGAAAAAAATTATTTCTACGCACATTGTAATGACTTGAAGTACGATCCGATTACAGACGAAGTTTTAATCCAATATGGCCGTTAATTCCTAATATCCACAACATCAAAGTGAATAATAAAACAAAAAGAGTTTAAAAACAGCACGAAAACAGTATTCATATTGAGAATGTAGTCTCATGATGCGAGTGGTATGATACTTAAGACGCAGTCGACACAGCGTTCACATTTGCGACGACGACGACATCTCAATCGCAGATAACACAACGAGCCCGATACCGGGTCCCACGATGTCTCCAGACGCCACAATGTCTCAAAGCCCGGCTCTCTCGTCACCACAAGAAGGGGAGAAGAACTCCACTACCAAACAGCATAGATGCTTATAGAAGCCATCAGCTTATCGGTATACAACCAAAAAGGACATCAAAATCATAGAATAAAAAATCCAAAAATTTCCAAAATTCTTTTAAAGACACGATAAAAAATGTTTTAAAATCACTTAAAGTCTGAGAAAAAATTAGTTATTTAAAATTATGGCTTAAAAATAACTTAATTTTGACCAATTTATTTCAGTACCTGTACTGAAAGTGTTAATTAATTGACATGATTTCAATATTCGGTAGCCCTGAGAGCTTCCACACGAATGTGTAATGAAATTCTTTTAAATAAATAAATAATAGTAAATGGAGTTTCTCTCACCTTGCCAAAACAAGAGGCGTTTCAGTGAGTGCATCCCACGTATTCTATTCTTCTCGGGGTCCCGGAACTCCAAAACTGGCCATCCCGGTCGTCAAGCTGCCCTTGACAACACAAGTAAACCCAAAATATGCTGCTATTGGGTCTTCGACAGCAGAGATCGAATATTTTTCCTCCGTCCAATTTGTAAGGATATCATCGATTGTTCCTCCAGACAGTAATAGTAAGCGCTTGCCTACATTGAACCACTTATTTTCATAATATACATGCTCGTTAAATTGGTATGTTGAAAACAGCACATGTGAAAATCGAGGATTAGTTTGAAACATGCAAGCACAATTTCTGATTAAACATTCATTATTCAACCGACAATACAATCGATTTGTGTTTATAGATCACGTGAAGGTTAAAATTTGGTATATTGGTTCAAGGGCCCGCCAAACGTTAGGTCATTTATTTATTTATATATGAATTGGCCACATACAGCATTTACTGGGGATTTTAGATTGACCAGTAATCATTGATGTATGATGATGATGGTGATGATGTTGGAGGGAGGAGGGGAAACCCGGTATCGGCACGAAGTCTACTCCTTTTCAAAACTTAAAACGGGACCGACGCTTGCCGTCCCATCCCAAAAAAGGAAAAGGGATAATCTTGACATTTTATATAGGTTTCCCCCCTAACCGGGCTGCCGAAAAAACAAAAGAGGAACGAAGCCGTTTCACTAGCTCTCGAACCCTCTATCTGCTCTAGCCAACGGTATAGGTGTGTTTCAGGGCAGAGCGTTCAATCGCGTTCACACCGTTCACAGAGCGTTAGCTTCAGTTGGGCATGCACAAACAAAAATTACCGTCTTCCCACCCAAACTAGTTTTTTTAAAAATAAAATTTTATTTCAAATTCCAAACTACAAAAATTTCCACACATTACAACCAAAAATAAAGGCTTTTCAAGGTACCAAACATGTTCACAGATATCTTGGCCGTTCTCTACACACTTACAAACTTACTGTCCATTTTTCTGGTGCATGAGTTCAGATTTTTAAATTTTCATTATAGTATAAACACATAGTGTAGGATCTTGGGGTTTGAGAACACCCCACGCCAAACAGTCTCACATCTCGTCGTTACAGCCGATATGTTATATGTGCAAATGGGCGTACAAGTGGCAATCATCTACTCCAGAGATTGTGTCGCGGTGTTCGCTAAACATTATGTTGCATCCCCACAGTTTTTTTATTTAGTCAATAATTTAAATGTAAAGTTTTGGGTATATTTTTTTGTAAAAAATTTTGTTTTTCCACACAACCCTTTTCAACGTTACGTTCTTGTGTTAGAAAGTCTCCACGTTTTTTCTTAAAAGTGAAGGAGATAGATTGTCAACAAAAGAAAATTAGCTGACAAGTTTATTTTAATTTTTAATCAACTTTGAAAAGTTTGGTACCCCGGGGAGGGGAAATCTATAGACGAATGTTTTTTAATTATTTAAACAAAAAAAGTTTTTATAAAGTATTTTTAAAAAATTTTTTTAATCAATTTAAAATTTACTACTTTTAACTATGAAAAACCCCAGAATAGAATTTCCCCACCTAGTTTTAAAAAAAATTTAATAAGAAAAATTTTAAATTTTATTTAAAAAAATTTTAAATTTTTTTAAACATTAAAACCCCCTAAAATTCCCCAAAATTACCTCGAAAGGTTCCAATGGGGCCCAACCGATAGGGAAAAGTTTTACCCGTTTAAAATGTGTAACCCCCCGAAAAATTTTCTAAATTTTTTTCTTAAAACATTAATTTAAAACTTAAACATCTAAAACATCTAATCCACTGAAAATTTGAGCGGGCTGCCCAGACTTCCAACGGTGACCACAACCAATGGGAAAAATTCCAAGGGAGTGAGTCCGACACCCGCGTCTCAGCAGTGCGGGGAATGTGTCATCAAAATTGGTAAGTTTCTTCCTGCGACCGATACTCTTGGGAATTTTTTCCCCGGGATGCTTAAAACTCTCAAATTTTATCTTTTTTTCCCCCCCTTTGTTTTTGGGGGGGGTTTAAAAAAACTTAGCCTTTGTTCTCATAAACCTTTTTCCAAAAACTAAAAGTTATAAACCCCAAATGGTGGGAAACCGTTCCGGGGAGAGTTCCCACTAAGCGGGGTTGTCCCAAAAAATTTAATTTTTTTTAAAAATTTAGAATTTTTTAAATAAAAGAAACGGTTTAATTTCAAGGCAGCTCAAAATGTGAATAAAATTCACTTACCCCCGGAACCCTTATGTGCGCCCCTTTGGGGCCCCCCGGGCAACCTTTTAAAAAAATTTATATAATTTTGTTTTTAAATTTAAAAGGAAGAATACAACTTTTTTTAAACTAAAATTGGGTTTTTAAAAGTTTTGTTTAAGTACTTTTTTTTAAAATTGGCTCGTAAAACAATTTTTAAAAAATTTTTTTTTTAAAAATTAAATAAATTTTTTAAAGAAATTTTGGTTAAAAAAAACTTTTTTAAAACAAAATGGGAACGTACCAAAATTTTTGTTAATTTTGAAAAATCACAGAAAAATTCTTGCAAAACCGAAAAAAACAAAAATGCACGCTTTTTCCGCCCGGGGGCCAAAAACCTAAGGGGCCAAAAAGGGGCCCCAGTTACAATTTATCTTTATTTGTTTTAAATTAAATTAATGTTGAGGGTTTTTTACAACTTTTTTGTTTTTTTGTTTGAAATTTTAAGGGGAAAGCACCTTTTGATTAATGGTAATTTTTAAGTCAATTTTTTTAAATAAAATAGGGGAAATCCCTTATTTTTTAAGAAATTTTTTTAAAAAAAAGTTTTAAAAAATTTTGACATATTTTTAGAATTAGAAAAAAAACTTAAATTAAAGCTCTTTTGGGAAATGCCGAACCCATTTAAAAAAATTAAAAATTATTCTCCCAAAAAATTTTAATTTAAAATGCATGAAAAAAAAGTTTTATTTTGGGCCAAATATCGCAATTAAGTTTACCCAAAGCAAAATAAACCCCTTTTTTCCCCCGAATTTTTTTGTAAAAGCGAAAATACAAGCTTGTGCTTTGTAAAAACCATTCCCGTAAAAAAAAGGCCTGGGTTGGGTCTTTTCCCAAAAACCCCCCCCCTTTGGAAAAAAATTTGTTTCCCCCAGTTTGGAATGTCCGGGGGTCTGCTGGGGTTGGGGGGGTTTGTTTGGGCCTTTTTCCAAATTAAATAAGAAAGAATCCTTAGAAAAAAAATTTTGGCAAAATTGGTTTTTCACTAATTATTTTTTTTTGAAAAAAACCTTTTTCCCCCCCACAAACAACCAAGGGAACAACCAACAAAGACAAAAACAACAACAACAAAAAGGGACGAGGGACGACAACAAAAATTTTAAATCATCAAAAGACTTTAAACCAATTTAAAAAACAATTATCCACAAGAAAAATTTAAGTTTGGGAAAAATTTAATGTAAACATTTTCTCAGATATAAAAAAAATATTTTGTTTTTTTTCAAAAAATTTTAAAGAAGAATTTTTTATTTATGAACTTATATATATAACTTAATATAAAAATTGATGAGATGTGGGGGGACACTTAGTTGAAAAGTGTTTTATTTTGTTTTATTTTTATTAGTTCATTTTGTTTTAACTTTATTTTTTTTTAATTTTCATTTCAAGTGTATGTATAAAATTTGGGCTTTGAAAAGTTTTTTCTTTTTTTTTAAAATCATTAAAAATTGTGGATTTTTATTGGGGCGTTAGTTCCCGGAAGTACCCATTTTATATATTAATTTTTTTCATTTAATTTTGGCAATCTTTTCCTTGGGATAAAAAAGGAAAAATTTTCACCTCCTGTTTAAATTTTTAAGCCCAGGGGCAATCCGGGGGGGCTTAAAATCTTTCTGGGTTTAAAAAGGGAAAAAAAATTTTAATTCATCTATTCTTTTTTGTAGACACATAATAACCATTTTAAAAAAAACCCTTTTTTTAAAAATTGTCCGTGGACTATGTCCCGAAATTAAATTTTTTAAAAGGCAAAAATTTTTTGGGCAATTGGGTTTGGGGGTTATCGTTGGATAATTTTTTTATTTAATTCTTGCCCCATTGGTAAGGGATAAACATAGGGGGAAATTATTTTTCTTTAATACATAAAATTTTTATTTTTTATAAATCGTACATTTTATGCCCAAAACCCTTAATAACTTCCACAAAAATTTTAGATACTTTAAAAATGTAAAATTGCCCCCCCGCTCGGGATTCACCACAAATTCATCGGGGGGGGGATGGGAGGTAAGACGGGTAATAGCAAACAATCAAACAAAAAAAACCCAAACACAGAAAAAAATAAACCCCAACTTTTCTCCGCTTTGTTGTCACGGGTTAGGGCATTTTCCATTGAGCGGGAAAGGTTCAGGAGTGGGTACCCCCCGGGCCTTTAAAACCGCCCCAATTGGGGGATACATTCACGATGTCTTTGTTTTTAGTCTCTCGCTTCTCCCCACTGCGCATGCAACGCGCCCGTAGCCCGGCCTGAGTCACAGCAAGGGTTCAAAAAATTAAAACACATGCCCCGACATTCGACACAAACAGTAGATAGGGGAACACAGGGAAAAAAAAAGACGTCATTTGGGGCGAGAAATGTTTAGGCAAACTATAAATAGCAACACTCAAATCGACGACCACAACAATGAATCAAAAAATCGAAATAAGAACAAGCCACCCCATAGGTTGTTCGGGACTTTAAAACCAAACAAAACAATGCAAAAGTTTAAAAAATTAATGAAAAATTGGGGGGGGTTGTATGGCAAAAAACTTGTAATGACCGTTTGACCGTTTTTTTTTGGCACATACAATAATGAAAAGGTTTGCCCGTTAGGGGGCGCCGCAGCCAAAAGCAGTGGTGGGTTTAACATTCGGACTGATTTTTATTTTGTAAATTTGGGAAAGGAAAGTTTAAAGTTCCCGCCGCGTTGAGGGATGGCGTTTTTTGTAAAGTTTTTTTTTTGGCGTTTTGGGGGTTTGTTGGGGCACTTTTCCTTTTGGGGAAAAAGTTTTTTTGGGGGGGAATGAAAATTGGGAGGTGATTTTTGAAAAAGGGTTTCTATTGTTACTTTTTTAATTTGGGTATTATAAACTTAAAAAAACCCCATATTAAAATCTTTATTTCTATGGATTCTGACAACTTTTTCAACTTTTTTTTAAAAGGTACTACATCACCAAAACCCTTTTAAATGCAATGTGAATTAAACTTTGGGTAGGCCCCACCCGTTTGGTCGGGAATGGGGCCCAAATTGTGAGGGAAAATATCGCACTAAAAATTGAAAAAAACTAATTTTAAAACCCTTTATTTCTAGGGGATTCTAGCAAATTTTTTTTAAAATTTTTTTAAAAGGAAACTACTCCCCAATAATTTTAAATGTACATGTGAAAATTGAACTTTGTGCCCACCCGTTTGGTCAAAATTTTGGGCCCAAATGTGAAAAAATATTCGAAAACTAAAAATCGAAAAAAATCTTTTTAAAAAGTACGATATTCATAGAAAATTTCTTGATTGTCCCCAAAAACAATACACTTCTAAGTTCAGAGAAAACGAATTCCCCTTTAGAATTTTCATAAAGATCGTTTTGCCGTTTTCCCGGTAAAAAAGCGAAAAAAACAGACGGGACGGGACAAAACAGAAAAAAAAAAAAAAAAAACCCCCCGGGTAATTTTTTGGGGGGGGTTCAGTGAAATTGAAGTTTTTTTTTCCGTGGGTTTCGCTCATCCCCAATTTTTAATTTAGACCCAAACCCGTAAACGGGACTGGGCGGGTAGGTCTACAACGTTCAAATTAACGTGCACGTAATAGTGATGATGAAAATTTGAAACAAAAAAGTTTTTTATTAAAGTTTTTTGAAATGTAACTATAGAAAACTAAAAAAAAATTTCTTTTTACAATGTGTGTAAACTTTATAATGCTAAAAAAATATAGTCGTTTTATAATAACATATTTTAGATTATTTATATGAAAGCTCCCATTTTATCGTTTGAAAACAAAAATTTTTGGAAAGGGTTTTTGCTTTTTTTTAATTGGTTTCTTCGTCATTCTTAAAATCTGAAAATCTTCATTTCCACACTATAAATACATAAAATTTACTTTGGGGCCCCGTGCCCGGGGCATCGTTGCATTTTAAGCTGGGCTTTATGAATTTGCACCCCCAATTAAAACAATTTTTTGCAATGAACATTTTGACTAATTTTGTGCAACGATGAAGTAACGGGACAAAGTGAATTATTTTTTTTTATATTGGCACCAATAAAATAATCAGAAGTTTTGGCCCTTTTTTGAGATCACAATGCCTCCTTAGATTGTATTTTTTGGGGGAGAAGGCGTACAAGTTTTAAACGCTTTGTGATAGCCTTTACACGTTCATTCCCTTGAAATTTTTAAATTATCAAGTTTCAAGATTAAAAATCTTTTTTTTTAAGTGAAAGAAAATACAAAAAAAATTAACTTTTTTTACCAAAAATTATACATGTTCTCTTTGTAAAACTTTTAACGGTTTATGTAAAAAAAAACAATGCATTATTGTAACCCAAAGGGGCATGATGGACCGTCGAAACCCAAACCACAAATAAACTTTTTCTACAATGCTGAAACCGTCCCCCCAAAAGGGGGAATACCTTTTTTCTGGGATATCCGGGGCGTAATGTACCGGGGGGTTCCCAAAGGGTAAATCGTTAATTTACTCAAATTGGCGAAAAATTTTTTTTCTTTTTAAAATTGTTTTTTTTTTTTGTTATTTGTTTGGGTTTTGGCATCTAATATTATCTAAATTTTGGACTACTTTTGAAAAAATGAAAAAGGATGTGAAACTTGTTTTCAAAATTTTTAAAAAACCCTTTAGCGGCCCCTCACCCCGGTAAATTTTTGGGGTTTAAAAGGGCCTAAATTTTGGGGAAATTCATATACATAAAGTGAGGGGAGGGGCTCGAACAATGAAATTCTGTATAGTTCATAATCAAGGGCCCGGGCAAGGGGCACAACCGCCCATTTGCATGACGTTTGTGCAGGGGAACACCATTTCAATGGGGTTTCAATTTCAAGAGAGCAGTAAAAAAATTTGTTTTTTAAAATTTTTCATATCCCCAAAAAATTTAGGTTTTTGTCTGTTTCTTGTATTTTTTCTAGGCTGAATTAATTGTTTTTCAAATGATGTGGGGAAAAAACTACGGGAACCGGACGGGAGTTTTTGTTCTTTTTTAGGGGTTGTTTTTTAACAAAAATTTGATTAAAAGTTCATGCCCACAAAAAACATTATAAACACTTAATAATTAGGGAGTGTTTGGGAAAAATTAGGGAAAAATTTAAAAGGGGCAATGATTTGTTCTTTTGGGAAAAAGGTCGGGAGTGTTTAAAAAACGCGCGATCCCGGGGCCTTGAGACTGTTCTTTGGGCCGAGGATTTGACCCTCGAGTCGTGGGGGGGAGGGACTATTAGATTCTTTGCGTTTACTGTGATTTATCTGTGATCTGTGATGCAGGCGATCATTACTTTTTTTAAATCTACAACGACTCAAATAATGCGGACAGTAAATTTAAAGGCCAATGCGAATACTGTTTTTACGCTTTCGGATTTAATTTATAGCCGGGGAGTTAGCCCTTTACTTTAGTTTTTTTATTATTTCTGGGTATGCACACAGTCCCTTTTTTGGTTTTAAACTTTTTGGGTCTATGATTTTTGATTTATCACGCCTTATCACCACCAATAATAAAATAAATTTCCCTTTAAGTAGCCCAAATTTAAATAACCGCCATTTTCCCAAAATTTTCGGGATTGGTTGGGGGGCTTCAGCTCGGGACGCGGAAGACGGGGGGGGCAAACCCCTCATTTGGATAAAAATTTTTCTATATTATTTTAAACCGTTATCAAATGCAAAACTCGGGAAATTTTTAAAATCGATTGAAAATGGTTGTTACAAAAAACTTTTACATATTTTTACCACCAGGGAAACAATATTTACATTTTTAAATTGTCTTGCGCAAAAGCGCAAAATTTAAAAGGGATTTTTTGGGTGCCCGTGGTTTACCCAAACCGACAAAATAAAGAAACCTCCTTAAAACCCCAAATGATCGGGTTGGGACCCAAAACGAGGCTTTTTTAAAATTGGGAATTTTTTGGGAATATTTAAATTTTCTTAGTACCATTATTTCAAAAAAGGGGATTGTGATACATTCTTTACAGTAACTATTTTTTTCACATCATGTGTGCGGCGAGATTAATTATGAACCGATGGCCTTTTTGTAAATCATACAAACCATATTTTAGCAGGGGGGGGGCTTTTCATCGAAGATAATATGCCCTTTTTTATGTTTTGCAATGAAACGTGTTCTCATTGGGCTCATTTTAAACAAAATTTATAAAAACCTTTTGTTTAAAGGCAAAACCTTGCACACATAACTCAATAGTCTTAAACTTTTCCCTTTGTTTTTATAACAAATACGTATTTATGGCCCTTTTAAGGGCATTGTGTGGTGTTCTGCATTTTGTTTAACAATTTCATTCATGGCCAATGAAATCGTTTTTTTCGAAAAATTTAAAAAACCCCCCGTCACTCAAAAAAAACGTATTTGCCAAAAGTGGAGCTGCGGGGGGAAAAAAGGGTAAAATAGCCCGCAAAAAATGCATTCGTAGTTCAGTAATTTTGGCGGGAACTACATTACGATTTTTTAAAAATTTTTTTAAATTTTAAAATAAATTTTTGGGAAAATTGAACTTAGTTTGTTTTTTTTCCCTAAAAAATTTGTAAATTTGGGGGTTTTGCTCTTAAAAATGAGGTAAAAATTTGAAAAATTTTACCCAAATTTGGGAATTTTTTTATAAAAACCCCTATTTTGTACAATTTCGTGCAAAACATAAATCCTAGTAAATTTTAAACTTTTTAAAAAATTTTTAAAAAAAAATTATGCCGAAAATGACCGGTTTTTGGGGGCCCCCGTTCTTTAAATGAAAAAGGGTGGGGGAAAATGCATCGCACCCGGGTATATAAGGGTACTCCTGTGCAACCTTAAAGAATGGGGCCTTTGATCTTACCCCCACTGGGGGGATTTTAAAGAGAGGGGGTCAAAAAAACCCGGCCCTTGAAAAAGCACGGTATGTTAGGGCCCCGGGGTCAAAAAAAAAACAACATCGTGGTTTGAAAGCTCGGTGGGTCTCGGGGGCCCAAACAGATGCGTTTCACAGCCTCCGGGAAAAAACCCCTTTCCTTTTGCTCCAAAATAATTTCAAAAATGGTTTTTAATTTTGATACCAATCGATTTTTGTTTCAAAGCCTCCCCCGTTGATGGGACTCCAATACTCCTTTTTCTCCCCAAAGTTTGGGAGGGGGGGTTTTGTGAGGCTATGAGCTGTAAGTGGTTATATGATGTCATTGGGTCAAAAATAAAAACCCACTACAAATTCATCAAAATATTGATGATACTGTGACAGAAATTTTAAACCCAGAGTTTAGTGTGTTTTAAGGAGCCCGGCGCAAACTGGGGTAGTATATCGTTTCTGCTAGTGTTGTAATCCTAGAGAAAAGCTTCGTCTCAGTGGCTTTTTTCTTGCGTATGTGATCGGTTAGTACTGAAATTTCAGTATATGTACTTTCCCCACCAAATTTTTGTCAAAAAGTTTTTTGGGGAGACAAGGGAGCAACCCGCCCGCCGTGTATTCGAAGTACATACTAAAAACTCTATGTTACGAAACCCTTATTTAGAACATGACGGAACCTTAATGGGAAATTCTAATAAAAACGAGGGTTTTTCAGTATAAAGTTAAAACCCGGTCAAGGGAACAAGATTAGCCAAAATGGGTGAACCAAAAAAAAACATGCCCCCAATTCCCCCACAAGCCACAAGTTTTAAGGAGATTCTTGGGGAAATCATGCTTTCAGCCCGTAAAGAAAAAGATCGGGGAAATTTGGGAATCATAAAAATCCTTTCCGGGGCCCCAAACTGGCCATAACCTGCCAACCCTTTTTACCATCCCAGTGGAGTAACCCCCCAAAGGGGCCAATTTGGGGTTTAATCATGTACGGCAAAATTTTTCCAAAAAATGTCTAAAGTTCGTTCGGGTTTAAAAAGATGCAACATAAGCATAACTTTTGCCGTCATCCTTTTTTCTTGTGGGGTTTTAAACAGACTTTTCTTTAAATTTACTATTTTTGGGGTTTTTAATCCTTGAAATATTTTTTAGGGAAATTTCCACATTCACCCCAGAAGTTGCTTGTTATTGGGAGGCTCGATTTAACACGGGAAACTAAGGGGGGATTTTGGAATAAAATTTAAATAGTAACTTTTTAAAATTTAAAAACAAAATATCTACATTTTTTGGGCAAAAAATTGGAATTATTTGGGATGCAACAACCCCTAATAACAGGGAAAAATATATTTTTTATAAAAACATTTTATTTCCCGGGGAAAACCCTTTAATGATTTTTTAAAAAGATTTGTATTATATATTATATGTTTTTTTTTTATTTTATTAATTTTTTATTTTTTTGGGCAAAGTCTAAAAAAAACTTTTTAAATTTTGAAATTAAAATTTTGTAAAGGGGGGTTTTTTACATTTTTTAAATACTAGGGAAATTGGGGGCATCCTACAAAAAACAACAAATTTGTTGCAAAAAACCGTGACGGGAAATGATATTTAAGAAGTTTTACCAAAATTTAAAACTGCAAAACCGGGTAAACATTCGTATTTGGCCTACATCAGTCGCCATACAATAAGTTTGGGTTGTTTTATTATTGCAAACTTTAGAAATTTTTTGTTTTTAGAGGGGCCGTTGGTTTTCTTAAGAAGTTCTAAAAGGAAAGGGTGGATGTTGGTTTAAAAATCGGGGAATTGGGTATTAATTTTAGGGAAAACAAATTTTGATTTTTCATTTAAAGGGTTTAAAGAAGAAGGGTGAATGTATTCATTTGACGTTAAATTTTTACAAAGGTAAGTTAAATTTCTAGAGTGTATGAATTTAAAAAATTTTGGGGTTTTTTAGAAATTTTAATTTTTAAATTTTTTTAAAAAACAAATTTTTGAATAATTTTTGTAAAAAAGTATCATTTAGCAATTGGGGAAATTTTAAAATAGAATGAAGAGGGGTTTTTAACCGAGAGAAATGTTGAGGTTACCTTTTAATTTTTATACACTCTTGTTTTGATTATTGCCTTTTGTGGTTTTGGGGAGGGAAAACCTTCTACTGGGGGGTATGGTTTTTACTCCAGAAGAGAAATTTACCCTCTGTTTTATTCATTTCCCCTTTAACCCAAGATTTTCCAAATTGATTTTTTCACGATTTAGGAGAGGATGAAATATAGCGTGGGGTGGGAAATACAAACAAAGTATTGAAAGTTTTGTTTTTAAGGGGATTTAATCCCAATATTTTTTAAAAGTTGATGTTTTAGAAATTTTACTTTTAATAAAATTTATTGGAATTCCTAGGGTTAAATTTTTGAAACATTTTAGAAAGTCATTTATGTACAGAGGGGTATCCTATTGGAATTCAATTTCTTATGTATTAGAAACCAGTTTAAATGAAACTGGAATTGTACAATTTAAAAGTAAAAATGAAGGGAATGATAATGAATCAAAGAGCAAAAAAATTTTATTTTTACTTTTATTTGTAAGTTTATTGTCTGTGTGTTTGTGTAATTTTAATTTTTCCTTATAAGCTCTTTAATTGATTTTGCTTTTTTCTTTGGGTTTTTTTCATTAAATTGCTTTGATTATGATATAAACAATGTATTTTCAACTATATTTTTCTGCCTAGATTGTCTGGTTGCCGCCCACTGATGGAGCTTGCAACTTGATTTTAGGTGTCCTGTATCATTGCTGTGATCAGTTTGACATGAAATTTTTTAAATAATTATATATCTGATATAATTATATATATGAGTCAAGATTTGAACACAAAAATGAAGATTGAACCCAAGAATAAAGATTTCGCGTTCGGTGGTTTCTTCCGCGAAAGTTTGATTATACTCCCTGATTTGCTGTTCCTGATTTTTGGCAAACCTCATATTCGTTTGAGTGGGATCGTCTAATAAATCAGTTTTTTTCTTTTCGTTTTTCTTTTTTAATGTTTTTTTTTTTTTTTTTTTTTCTTTTCTTTTCTTTTCTTTTCTTTTCTTTTCTTTTCTTTTCTTTTCTTTTCTTTTCTTTTCTTTTCATTCTCCACCCTTTTTTATATTTGATTCATTCATTGAATGCATATAATATCATTCAATTTGTTACCAAAATTCTTGTGTTAAATGCATTGTTGTTGTAATGCTACTATTTCAAATATTTACGAAAATGTAATTTATTGTTGTTTCTGCATCTATGTAATTAGATTTATTTAGTTGTCCTCCTTTGTAAATCAGTTTTTATAACTGAATAGGATAGACGTTAAATAAATAAATAAAATAAAATAAAAAATAAACACTACTGTTTGTGCTCTAAAATATGAAAGCTTTGAGGAACTTTTGGGGAGGGGGGGGGGGGGGTAACGCCCCGTATTTGAGTAGGTGGCACAAAAACACACTTGTCGTTTTTTTAAAAAAAATCAGGAAAGCGCCATTTTGAATGACAGGCCAAATTATGACCGCTGTTTTCCCATTGAATTATTGTGATGTTTTGAACGGAGTATTTCACACCGCCTTAGCTACCAATTGTTTTTAACTGAAACAGACTACGGTATAATTTGAATGCTACCTCATCATTTGTGACGATTAGGTGCCCGCCGCAGCCAAGTCACTGCGCGCTACACACTCAAGGCACCTTATACAGCAAGCAGAGTTTGGGAGTTTTCGAGGGGTCACCCAGCCGTCATGAAACGTGCTATGAACTTTAAAACTGTCATTATCGAGGGCCATGCCAAATAGGATTGAGTTAAGATCATTCATTCTGGGTGAAATAAAAGATTAAAACATGTTAAAAGTCGCTCTAATAATGTTTAATAATTCTTCAATTTTATATTGCCAAGCGATTCAGACCAAACGACTGGGGTTCCAAAGCTCATGTTTTATATGGACATTAAAGTAATGATGATGATTGCTTTTTGAAAGAAAAAATTGAAAAGGGTAGCTGGAAGGCATCCAAATCAAGGTTTAAATAAAAGCCTTTTGCATGCATATAATCATCA
Organism: Sweltsa coloradensis; assembly: GCA_024449915.1. Taxonomy (NCBI): domain Eukaryota; kingdom Metazoa; phylum Arthropoda; class Insecta; order Plecoptera; family Chloroperlidae; genus Sweltsa; species Sweltsa coloradensis. The sequence goes on along the minus strand of JAMZAV010015027.1, from coordinate 3,321 downwards.
AATAACTATAGAAAAATTAAAATAATCAACTTCAATACGTACAAAAATTAATTCTTTGGGGCACGAGATATTTAACATCCTATTGTTATAAAACATTTAATACTTTCGCGGCCCGAATATATTAAAAAAGGTGTGAAGCGGGTCATTTCGCCGCGTCGCGTGTTTACACTTACTAGTGAGTGAGTTCGACGTTTCGGAGATTAAGAAGAATCCCAACAACTTTAATGGAGACGATGGTTATAAACTAAGTGCAACGTGGACTCCTGTTATCAACACAACCACTCACAGTCACGTGACAAACACGCCCCACCCGCAGACGTCACAACAAGGGGGTGTAACATCTACCAGCGAGGCTGCAGACGACGCACACGTGACCAGCCCCATTGCCATTGGTCAAGACATTCAAACACGATCCCGAACGAGAGAGGCAACGAGTAAACGCACTTTCAACAAGCAGTCGTCCTGAAGATGGATCCCACAGTGGTTCCGAAACGTCGAACTCACACACTAGTAAGTGTAAACACGCGACGCGGCGAAATAACCCGCTTCACACCTTTTTTAATCCTATTGTTAATTAGTATTACCATATAAATTAATACTACATTATTAAAATCATTCTTACTCTATTTTAACAAAAATAATTTTGCAGTAGAACTTGTAAAAGTAATGTGAAAAGTAATGACGTCTAAAAAAGCTCATCTACTCTTCCACACACATTTGCGCATTCTTAATTCATAAACGTACAGTTCCCCATAACAACATCCTTGAAAAGCTTGGCAAAATAGAATTTGCATGAAATAGGCCGCTTCTCGAACGCTTTTTCTAGTCGCGTTGATGGATGAGCTTTTTTGTATCTATTTAATATGCGTGGAATCTTTACTTTACATTTTCAAGTCCCATTGCAAAATAATTTTTGTTTTAATTATGTTATCTGTAAAGTTGTACACACACATAACAAAAACTTGTAGAAATACAGCCAAACCTTACACACTCAAAAGGAATGAGATCTAAAAAAAGGGCCAAGCTCATCTACCCTTCCACATAAACGTACAGTGTCCCATAACAGCATCCTCGAAAAGCTTTTCAAAATAGAATTTGCGATTATTAATTTAACGTAATAGTTTATCAAAGTTCTTTTTTTGTAATTAATTTAAACGTAAACATGCAAATTCTATTTTGCCAAGCTTTTCGAGGATGCCGTTATGGGACACTGTACGTTTATGTGGAAGGGTAGATGAGCTTGGCCCTTTTTTTAGATCTCATTCCTTTTGAGTGTGTAAGGTTTGGCTGTATTTCTACAAGTTTTTGTTATGTGTGTGATCTCATTACTATTTCAAGTTCCATTACAAAATTATTTGCTAAAATATAATATTTTTATCAAAGTTGTTTTAAAATTCTATGGTATTAGCAGTAACAATATAGGATGTAAAATATCTAGACCCGGATTCATGTACATCCTGTGTCTAGGTGGTATAACCATGGTATAACGACGGTATAAGGACTGGACCCCAATTCTTGAGTTCGGGGGAGATGAGTTTGAAAACGCAATTTGAAAACGAAGTCGTTTTCGTTTTCGAAGGAATTGGTATTCTTGAACGGTATCGTGGAAAACGTCATGGGTTGTGAGTTGAAAGCATTGATATTAAACCCCTATGGTTGAAAGAGTATCACGAAATCCAAACACTTTAAAAAGATTTGAGTATAGCAAAGAGCTCGAAAAAGTTCTATATTTATTCTAGATGGCAGTGCCTTCATAAACGAGGGCCATCGAAAGACAAGTTGTATGAAATGATTTGATTGTTGCAATTATGTAAAAAAAACAGTTGAGCAAGTTCATATCAAAACAATGTTGTGCTGGCATAGGGTTGGCTAGGCCCTTTTCAAACATGTAATGTAGTATGAATTTTACTAGTCCTATAGCCAAATGGAACTTTAGACCTACACTGTTGTATTATAAATAATTTTCTACATCTGGGCCTAGGCCAGGGACGGTTTCTGATTTGTTTTTTTGAGAGTATAATGACACCTTTTCTCGTTGCACACAAAGAAGAAACTTTGTAAGTGTCCGCCATTTGTTTACGTAAACGCACTTTCCCGCCTAACTCTGCTTATACCGTCAACAAGTGTCAAGTAACTATGGTAACTTGTTGATTGTATGCCTAGTGTTTAAGGCTTTTTTTAAAAACCCTTTATTTGGAAGCCTTCCAACAAACTTTTTCAACTTTTTTTTTCAAAAGAGACTATCATTCTATAACCTTAATGTCCATGTAAAATATGAACATTGTAGTCCCACCCGTCTGGTCAGAATCGCGGGCCGACGTATTATGTTAGCAGTAGTAGGCAGTAGTAGGCAGTAGCAGTAGCTAACATCCTTAAAGTGATTTTGAGCATGTTTGAAGACATTTTTTCACCAAAAAGGAATAATCGTACCCCAATAAAATTTGGCATGTGTTGTCAGGTACCTAAATCCCCTCGATTGTGATAGTTTTCAAGTTCACATCACGTTACATGACGGCTGGGTAACACCTCGAAATCACCCCAACTCTGCTTGGTGTATAAGGTGCTTGAGTGTGTAGCGCACCGCGGCTTGGCTGCGGCGCCCTAACGGGCACCTAGATTAATTGCTGTAGTTATAACAATTAAAATAATGTTTAATATCCGGAGGCCCGAAGATTTGCTTTTTAAACGCATTGTAGGTGATTGTTGTCAAGTTTCTATAGTTAACATAACAGTTCATTCCACTACAAGGGAAGGTTTCATACTTGACCCGACGATACGCTTTGAACGCAGCGGAGATCAAGCTAAACAAGTCAACACTGAAAAACAGGACACCTATCAACCAACAATACCATACTATGCAGACAAATAGCATGCAAACCCAATACATGTCATCGGGTTGTTTGTTTGGTGCAAGGGGGACAAACCCAAAGTTTTTTGTTGATTTTTGCAATACTTTTAATCAAGACAAAACACTGATACAAGAGGTTTCGATAGTTGCTTTAAGGGAGGACACAGGTGAAAAAGGAGCGAATAAACGAAATAGTTACATAAAATAAAAAATGTGTTTTATGCTTTATATAATTCTAATAAGTTTAAAAAAAAATTGCTTTTTAATATAGTAGTTTTTTTCGTGTATATGGATATGGTATATGGATTGTTGCAGGTTTTCGCGGCCCATTGTACGTACAATACTAGGTCACGTCAAAATGATGAACCAGTGCAGAGACTGGGCGTCCACCGACGTTTCATCTGATCTACGTCAGACATCGTCAGGGTGACTTTGACTTCACGAAGTTAAGTCACAGTGGCTCCCCACGCCCA
>JAMZAV010015026.1:0-12681 GCA_024449915.1 Sweltsa coloradensis | reverse complement strand
TAAATAAAATTAATTTATACTAATTATAATAAAAATCAAGGACATATCCAACTATTGGTTTCTCCGATGAAATAAAATAAATGTACAAGTAAATCAACTCCACTCTATTATTTATATGCATATATTATTTTAGAATAGTTTAGGTGTGAATTAGAATATTCGTTGTACTTTTATATAAATTAACATTAAAAATTGAGAAGGGTACACACGTCGCCTAAATATCCTGGTAATGTCAATTTGACTGCACAAAAACTACATTATTTTGATGTTGCCTTTAGCCCACTACTTTTTTTCTAAAACGCACCAAATGTACTCTAAAAACATGATTTAAAAATTTTCGCCTGCGGCGCTTTTGTTTTATTTTGCCCATCCCGTACAAGATGTAGGTATGTTTAATTGCCGCCACGGCGTATCCAAGGGCTCGCCTGAAAACGTTTTTTAGTACACCAAAATTGGGTGCATAGGCGCCCGCAGAAGGGGGTGCCCCCCTCTGTCCCCGAGCAAGCAGAAGTGCTAATTAGTCTTCATTTATGTGTGGATTTATTATTAAACTTGTACAGTTGATTTCTTTACTGATGAACATTTGTTAAATTTAATGGTTGAAAATTTTCTGCGAGATAAGTAGCTTATTGTGTCTTTTACCTGCAATAGTTTTGAAAAGAATACCACTCCAAGGATTAATGCGAGTTTTGACTGTCACAATAAAAGGCTTGCAAAAGCAAAGATGTGAGGTAGGGGAAAGTCAGATTATTTCAGTGGACAAAAAATGGGGGGGGGAATATTTTGAAGGTTTCCTTTTGGTAGTTTTCTAGTTTTAGAGTATCGACTGCACAAAAATTGCATAATTTTGGTATTGTATTCAGCCCACTACTTTTTTCTAAAACCCACCAAACGCATTCTAAAAACCTGATTTTCAAAATTTTCGCCTGCGGCGCTATTGTTGGGGGGCTCCGCCCCCCAAACCCCTGTGCTTGCCCAACGAAAGTACAGATTGTAGCTTTTATCAACCCCTGCCAAAAATTCCTGCGGGTGCCCATACGTGGGTGGGTGTAAAACTATAAAGTTGGCCCGCGGGGTTTCAGGGGTTCAAGCCGCCACTGCCTCGACTACACTTTTGAAAGGCAGGTGGGACATCGCACTTGATAACAGATTGGCTGCAGTGCTACTGTTTATGTAACAAACCGGGGGGAGAGGACATTAGCTTCCTCGGATGCAAGCGTGGAAACAATGGCGTAACTACTTTGTGTGGGGGGGGGGGGGGGGGGGGCCATTGCTCAATGAAACAATTGCAGGGAAAAGTTTTACTAGATTTTTACGTACATTGGTTTCTACTATAATAATTTATAAAATTGTGAAGATTTTCAGCTTAAAAAAATCTTGCCACAAAATTGTGACTAGGAAATGACTAGGAAATAATTAGTTGTGTTGACTTTGTCGTATCTTATTCGGTTCTATATTGTTCGACAAGACTTAGTTTGGTATATATTCGCTTCCAGTTTTGAATTACAACATATTATGTTGTGGGTTTTCGTTCACTCCGCCCCACCCAAAAATCGCGTTAGTTAGGTCTAGGTGTAAATTTTAACACATTGAGTACGGCACTAAGGAATTCGCGAAACTATTAGTAATGACTTAAGTTCATTGCGCTGCTGCTGTTGCTGTGTGACACTTAGTTCAACTGGGAGCTTAAAACCTCTCTTCCCTAGCCAGATTGTCTGCGCGTTCCTGGGCCCTCTCGGCTGCACTACGCTCCGCGGCTTCAGCCGCCTCCCTACGATATTTTTTTAATTTAAAAAAAAATTTTTTATTTTTTTAATTTTATTTTTTTATAAAAACGTAAAATTGCGATTTTCATGAGAAATAATTTTTAGATTGCGCTCAAAAACGTGGCAGTTCTAAGTTCAGAGATTTCGAAGGCCTCCAGAAAATTTCATCGCAATTGGAGTATCGGTTTAGCCGGAATCGTGTTAACAAACACACAAAAATACAAACAGAAAAAAACAAGAAAATCGAAAAAAATCGTAAAATTGCAATTTTCATGAGAAATAATTTTTCGATCGATTTTTTGAACCGTGCAGTTCTAAGTTCAGAGATTTCAAGGTCTCCAGAAAATTTCATTGCAATTGGAGTATCTGTTTAGCCGAAATCGTGTTAAAATTAAAAAAAAAACATTCCGGATTTTTTTCTCCATTTTATTTAAATGGAATCTTCTCTTCTCTCTCTTTTCTCATCCATTGAGAATATTTCTTCGATTGTACCCAAAAACGTGGCAAGTCTAAGTTCAGAGATTTCGAAGGTCCCCTCTAATTTTCATCAAAATCGCATATGCCGTTTGACCTGTGAACAAACGGACAAAAAAACAAACAAAAAAAAACATCCGAGCTAAATCTTTTGGGGAGTCAGTTCGCTCATCCAATAACTAAACGCACGATCTCCAACCAAGAGCGTACTGATCAGTGAGCGTGTACGGCGAGCGCCGGCCGGTGCTAGCGAGGCATTGACGTAATACTACGCGCGCCTGGCCGGGAGCCTGCGAGCTACACAACCTCCTGGCTCGAGTGCCAAGCACGTACTGACGCTCGCCGCTCGTACGAGACGAGTGCGAGCTGCGAGGTGCGCGCGAGTACTAGGCTCCCGGCCACGAGACCAGCGGTAGAGGGTAAGGTAGCGAGACAGAGGCGGACTCGCAGCGACGAGCACACCACCGGCGTCGTCTTCACGTCGACGAGCGCCGAAGCGGGCGGTCCTTGAACTATTTACTTAATTTTTACTTTTTTTTAACTACAAATTTTATGTTTATATTTATTACTATTTTTTCCACAATTTCATTTGCCCGTCGAATGAGCTTGCAAATGGTTCCCAGTTTGTCTGTGTTAATTTTACACAACATAATATTGTGATTAAATCAATTAATCAAATTTATTCATTAATTTAACTAACGGGAAAGTAGCATGAACTGGATTTTGGGACTATTTATTTTAAACATTATACTAGCATTGTTTATATTTGATACTTCTTTTGGCATTTTGTGTGTGTGTGTGTATGTGTTTTGTGTGTGTATCAACAACAATTGAGATATAAGTAATTCTTCGCTTAATTAATCGGCAAGTTAAAGGTATTTTGTTTCGGGACATGACATTTTGGATGCATTGGCAATTGGCATTATGTCAGTAAAGTAGTACATTTTTATGACGATCGATTGAATTAGGTATACATAATAAATTAATAATACATATGTCAAAAGTGGTGTATAATTTAACTTAAATGTAATTAATTTGGTGATTAATTAATTGGATGAGCGAAGCGAAGACTTAAACTTCACTGCCCCCCCCCCCCACAAAAAATAGCTATTTTTTATTTTCTTTTGTTTGTTCGCTCTCTACCGGGCAAACGGCATTTGCAAAAGCAAAGAGATCTCACTCAAACTAAAAACTTAAAGGTTAACCGCTAAACTCAAAAAATATATTTCATTCAGGCTAACTAGTAATGAATTTAGCAATAAACAGAAAAATTGGGGCCACCATGACCTCCCAAAAAATTGTCAAACATGACATATTTAGAGCCAGGTCCCATGGGCAAAAATCTCCCATAAGAAATAACATATGGACGATCTTTATGCCCCGCGACCTTGGAGGATTTTGATCCAAAAAAATATTGGCCATTATCGACGTATACTCGACAGCCTTTTCTGTAAATTCTCTATATTTCGTTTTGTAATTTGGGCAAGTAGTTCGGTCAAAATATGCTGATTACCAAGATGGGGTGTGATTTTGGAATGCATATTTTTTGCGTGTTTGAGGGTATATTTGGGCACAGTTTCAAGACACGATGTTATAAAGGGGCATTTTAGATTGTTACTATGCTTTAGTATATATGTGGACCAAAATTTTCCAAAACACCAATTTTTGCCAATTTCTGGATCAAAAAAATTAAAAAATTCGTGAATTCGTAAAAATTCGTTCGTTCTTTTTTAAATGGTCATTTAAGTGTAGTATTGTGCTATAGATCACGTGGTAAATATAATTTTTGGAGTTTTTAGCCCTTTAAACGAAACGCGACTGAAAAAAGCGTTGCGAAACTTTCTAGTGTAATTAACTAGCGCTTCGCGAACGCTAGACTAGAAAACGAGCGCCAGTGACAGTTTCTATTGCCTCATAAGGTACATACATATGTTTGGACCATTGGAGTAGAAGCGGAAATTCAAGTCATTTTCAAAAATGCGCGTCTTACGAGTCAAAGCGGGGGCGTTTACCCGTCAGACGCCCCCAAAGTGGGCCCCAAAAAGGGTCAAATCTGCCCCTATTAAGTATACATGATTAAAACATACGAAACTTTATAAAATAAGTTAGCCCAAAAAAGAATATCACTCGTACAAGGAGCCGCGTTGGGCCGTTGACCCGTCAGACGCCCCCAAAGTGGGCCCCAAAAAAGGTCAACTCTGCCCTCATGAGGTATACGTGATTCAAACATACGTCATTTTATAGTGAAAATTACCAGGAAAACGAATATCACTCGTCAGACGAGCTGCGTTAGGGCTTTGACCCGTTATATTACTTCCAAAGTGGGCCCCCAAAATGGTCAAATCTGACCCCGTAGGATATACATAATTCAAACATTGGCTACGTCATTTTATTGAGCCAGTTACCAGGAAAACGAATGTTACTCGTCAGACGGGCTGCGTTGGGGCTTTGATTCGTCAAACGGCCCCGAAGTGTGCCCAAAAAAAGGTCAAATCTGCCCTCATAAGGTATTCATGATTCAAACATACGTCATTTTAAAGGTAAAATTACCAGGAGGACTAATATTAGTCGTCAGACGATCTGCGTTGCGACTTTGACCCGTCAGACGGCCCCGGAATTGGGCCCTAAAAATGATCATATCAAATACGGCATTTTATAGAAAAATTTACCTCGGAAAAGAATATCACTTGTCAGACTGGCTGTGTTAGGCCCTTACCCGCTACTTCCCCCCCCCCCCAAAAAAAAAAAAAAGTTAAAAAATGTTTTGTCTCGAATACAATCGGATTCGTGGCGATAATAATATGTAGTCATGATGTTTAAGCATATTGTCACGTTGAGAGGTTGATTAGCCCTCTGGTGTTGATGTTATTTACCAAAGTAACTATTGTTTTGGGGGACGTAGCTGTTGTTTGTTACACAGGCTAATCTTCCCAACGGTGAACCCAGTGGCGGTTTCTCGCTGCCTTTGGCCGTCGCGTACCTAGGACTGACCCATTGTGTAGAGTCAACGGACAATTCAGGAACGGCGTCGTTAGTCAAATGGATTAAATATTGGAAATTAGACAGGCTTAGGAGTGGTTACATGATTAGATAAGGATGTCCATGTTCTAGCTTATTCGTCGTAGTGCATGTTCCAGCGTAGCCTCACCACGTACATGGCGTGGGGGAGACTAAGTCCCGGAATTTGCGTAAGAAACCACTTATAATCGCTCACAAACTCCTAATTGGCCCTCGGCACGACCTTCCCTCGTTCCGGATCACGCAAAAACGATGCCATCATGGCCTTTATCACAATTCTTTTTACTCAAGAACGAAAACACGCACTGACTTTTAGACACTTGTAGTCTCGTTGGTAGTTTCGGCACTAGTGGTCGTCTTCACGCTCTTGGCGTGGGGACGCTTGCTCCCTCGCAGCTGTGACCTCTCGGTCCCGTTACTAAACACCTAAACGCCGCTCAAGGCCCCTACTGATTGGCCCTGACGGGTAGTTCTGCCCAATCGCATCGCTCTTCTCCTAGGCCAGCCAAGGTGATCCACCATGGCCGCCTGGATTTCTATGAACTAGTCGGCGTCCACAGGGTTGCAAGACCAAGTACGTTAGTCAACTCTGCAAAACCCTTCATCCCCCAAGAAGCCTCGACGAAAGTGTCGCCGAAGCTGTTCGCTTTCTGGCCCAGGCAGGGACAAAATAACATGGAGTTATTTTCTCCCCCCCCCCCTTGGTCACCGTACATAGGCCCTAGATGACTATTTAAGCAATAAATCATCTCCTTAATATGCAAAACCCGTCGGCTAAATAATTAACCGAATTTGATTGATGTTAACTTATTACCAAATTGTCTAAATTTATACAAAATTTATTAGACGAGTGAGCGCAGCGAACGTAGTCTACAACGCTACTCGATCGGTCCTTGGTCGTGATTAATTCTGTTAAATGTTAAATGTTAAATGTTAAATGTCTGTCTGTCTGTCTGTCTGTCCAGGCTCATACGGCCGAACGGCCAAATAGACCGAGCTGAAATTTTAAACAGACATCAGTGACCAGGTAACTGAGAACTGCTAACAAAATGAGCACAATCTGTTACGATTTAAACCTGCAAGAAATAAAAAACTGAAAAATACGTTGAAATGTATGGAAATTATTTTAACGACAATGGTTTTCATTTTGAAATAATATTTTTTGTTTGTTATTTAGCTGGCTGTGAAATGCCGTGTCCAAGGTTAGTCGAATGTTGGACGTCAAGGTACCCCCAAATTCCGCTCGTAGATTGAGTAAACCTTGCAATATTTTCACGTATTTCGTACTGGCTATATTTTCCATGGTATTGTCACAGATGTAGGACTACACTGCGTTATATGCATTTTAAAACATGTTAAATATTTTAATAAATACAATCCAGAAATTACAAAATCTTTCCCGACCATTGAACCCACGTCTCCCACATTTCGGCTATAAGGGCGCTTTAGCCAACTCGACTAGGGAAACGCCAAAGTCGTTGTTAGACGAGTGAGTGAGCCATGTGTTGAGTGCGCCGGAACATTTGCATTTAAGTTTGATTATAATATTCGTATAAATAATAGGGTATTTAAGTTTAGGTCATAGTTTAGGCCATAATGCTCCACTGTAGCCTATGATAGGCTAGGGAGGCCAAAGGTAGGGGGAAGAAAAGGAATGTTACCGGGTACTCAACACATGGCTCACTCACTCGTCTAACAACGACTTTGGCGTTTCCCTAGTTTATACAATTCTAAAACTGAAATTTTGGTAGGACGTAGGCTGTAAGGGCGATCCGTTACAAATGTAACTATAGAAACTAAAAAACAATCTTCTACAATGTGTGTAAACATATAATGCTATAAAATATAGTTTGTTTATAATAACATATTATAGATTATTTATATGAAGCTCCATTTTATGTGTTATGAAAACTAAATGTTAGGAGGGTGTTGCTTTATTTTAATCGCTTCTTCGTCATTCATTATAATCTGTAAATCTCACTTCCACACTATAAATACATAAATTCACTTTGCCCCGTGACCGCATCGTTGCATATAGCTCGGCATTATGAATTTGCACGCAATTAAAACAATTGTTGCAATGAACATTTTGACTAGCTTGTGCAACGATGAAGTAACGGGACAAAGTGAAGTTATGTTTTTATATCGAGCACAAGTAGAATAATCAGAAGCTTGGCCCTTCTTTGAGATCACAATGTCTCTAGATTGTATTGTTTTTGTAGATAGGAGTACATGTGTGTACGCTTTGTGATAGCCTACACACGTTCATTCCCTTGAAATATATCAATTATCAAGTTTCAAGATTCAAAATCTGTTTAGTGAATGCATACAATAAATTAACATTTTACCAAAAATTATACATGTTCTCATGTTAACTATTAATTGCTATGTAAAAATAAACACTGCATTATTGGTCAACCAAGCATGATTGTCGCAATCAACCACTACTAAACTTGTCTACAACGCTGCACCGTCCTCCCGGATGCGGAATATCTTATTCTAGATATCCGTGCGTAATAGTACCGATTCCAAGTAAATACGTTATTTACTCAAATTGGCGAGAAATATTTTCTGTTTCGGAATTGTTTTTTTAATGTGTATTTTTGTTTGGAGATTTGCATCTAATATTATCTGAATGGACTACTTTTGAAGAATGACAATAATGTGTAACTTGATTTCAATAAGTTAAAAACACCCATATGCGGCCACTCACACGGTCAATGTGGTAAAAGCCTAAAGTTTGCTCTCAAATATATATATAACGTGATGAGGGCTCGAACTATGAAATTCTGTATAGTTCATAATCAACGCCCTGCAATGCACAACCCGCCACTGCATGACGTATGTGCAGTGGAACACCATTTCAATGAGTTCAAGAGAGCTGTGAACAAAGTGTATTTTAAAGTTTTCATATGCTCCAAAAAATTTAGGTGTCTTGTCTGTTTCTTGTATAATCTAGGCTAAATATAAAAAGATTTCAAATGATGTGTGAAAAAATTTGTTATGTATAATATTAATTGCATGACACAATAAACATTATAAACACTTAATAATTAGTGAGTGATTGGAAAATACGTAAAAATATAAGCAATGATTTGTCATTTGCACACGTCGGGAGTGATTAAAAACGCGCGATGCACGGCCTTGAGACTGTCTCATCGGCGAGATTTGAGCTCGAGTCGTGGGGAGGAGGGACTATTAGATTCAATGCGTTTATCTGTGATTTATCTGTGATCTGTGATGCAGCGATCATTACTTTTCTAAATCTACAACGACTCAAATAATGCGGACAGTGAATAAGCCAATGCGAATACTGCTTGCGCAGCGTACGGATTTTAATTTATAGCCTGGATGATGTAGTCCTTTATTATAGATTTTATTATTTCTGGGTATGCACACAGTCCCGTTTTGTTTTCACTGTTTGTCTATGATTATTGATTATATCAACGCTATCACACACCAATAATAAAATAGAAGTACCTAGTAGACCGAATTAATAACGCCATATCCAAATCTCAGATGGTTGGAGCATCAGCTCAGACAGCGGAAGACTGGGGTTCTATCCTCAGTTGATACAATTTCTATATTATGTTACCGTTATCAAATGCTAAAACTCGGAAACTTTAAATCGATTAAAAATGACTTGTTACAAATAAACATTACATATTATTATACCACCACGGAACAATATTTACATTTTTAGATTGCCTTGCGCTCTGCGCATAACAAAACGAGTTTTTTGTGACGTGGCTCATCCAACAGACTAATAAAGAAACGCTCCTATAGAACCAAATGATCCGGGTTCGAGCCAAAACGAGGCATTTTCAATTCGAATCTTTGAATAGTTATAATTTTTTTAGTACCATATTCACAAAGATTGCGATACATTCTTTAAAGTTACTTTATTTTCACATCATGCGTGTGGCGTGATCCAATGAACAGATGGCCATTGTAAATCATACTACCATATTTTAGCATTGCTTTCCATCGAAGATATAACCAATTATGATTTTGCTATATACATGTTCTCTTTTGGGCTCATCTTAACAAAATTAATATTAACCTGTTAATTGAAGCCAAACCTTCACACATAACTCAATATGTCTTATATTGTTACCGTGTTCTATAACAAATACGTATTATAGGCCTATGCATTGTGTGGTGTTCTGCATTAGGCCCTAGTTAAACAATTTCATTCATGGCCAATGAAATCGTTTTTTCGAACATAAATAACCCCCCCTGTCACTCAAAAAGTCGTATCGATAGAGTGCGCCACTTGCTGGGGCCGAAAAGGCCTAAAATAGCTGCAAAACATGCATTCGTAGTTCAGTAGTTTAGCGGTAACTACATATACGATTTTAATATTTTTTTTAAATTTGAAGATAATTGTTGAAATAAGAACTTATGTAATGTACTTTTTCCATAAAAAAATTTGAAATTTTTTTATAAAGCTCTAAAGTGAAGGTAAATTTTCAAAATACACTATCACTAGAAATCACTAGAAAACTGCTCCAAGTTCATTATGCTTGCCTTGTAATTGATCGCGCCCTACAGTAAATGGCAGAAGGCAATTTACAGAGAAAAATCATAACCCATGCAATGATGTTTGAATCGTGTTATTAGACGGATACACATACTAATATATTTTAATTACATCATCGTATTAGCTTCCGTCATATTTTTGTTTCCGTAAAGTATCCCTTCAAAAGTTGTAATATTTTACCGCTCTGATATCATGAGGGTTTACAGTTTTGTTTTTTTTTCAAATAAATTTGAGAAAAATCATGTTTATTACTCCGCGTTCTTTAGAAACCACATGCGTCAGTAAGTCTTTCGCTACATTGGAACATGCGGCGGAAAGGACCGGCGTGGGAAGGCACTGCAAGAGGTCGCTGGCGCGACCTCTTGTTTTATTACTGATTTGTATGTGCCCCTTCACCTCCCATTAGTGACGATTCTCTTCTCGCAACACATGGGAATACAAACGCATTATTTTCTTTGTTAGAACTGTAAAATAAGTAGTAGTGTAGTGTGTAGGAGTAAGTGTAAGTGTTTGTGTGTTGTAGTTCTTTATTTGAAACAAAATAATACTATTTAATAAATAATACCACAATACAATAAATACTGGTACGAGGTAAACGTCGTGTGGTTTGGCACAAGGAGAGTATTCATTTTTCATATGTGCCATGTGTATCAAACCTATTACAAAGCAGAACTTATTAGCTATGCTAAGTTGACAATGTTCAATGATACGTTCTGTTTGTAATTTGCAAGTTACTCGCAAAGAGAAAATGAAAATAACAGGATGTTAAAAATGTATGAAATTAATAATATAAATTTATAATGTATAACATGCAGAAAAATGTAATCTGTCCTCTACCACCGTGGACCACCTGTAAAAGCTCCGCGGACCACCGGTTGAAAACCACTGGTGTAGTTGGCTTAGGCGCCCTTATCCCCGAAATGTGTGAGACCTGGGTTTCAATCCCCTGTTCGGAAAAGATTTTGTACTTTCTGTATTGTATTTTTAAAATTATTAAACATGTTTTAAAATGCATATAACGCAGTGTAGTCTATCATCTGTGACAATACGATGGAAAACTAGCCAGTACGAAATACATATAAAAATATTGCAAGGTTTCAATCTCAATCACTCAATCTCCGAACGGAAGTTGGGGGCACCTTGAGCGTGCAAAATTCGATACACTTTGGGCTCTTCATATCACCGCCAGATAAATAACAAACAAAAAGTATTTATTTCAAAAACAAAACCATTTTTAAAACTAGGAAACGCTCAGTTGGACGCGTTGATAAGCGAGCACGTGCTATAGCTAGACCAACATTGCACATTTAAAAACAAATTAAAATTTGCGACGTTCGCGGTCCACGGGCCATGTTTCCAATATTATTTATTATTGCCAAGGTATTTGGGTAAACCCGTGTGTAAACCTTTACTTTGTGGATAAAATCCACCGCCATCTAGAGGACCTTGACTCCTTGGGAAAACTATTTTAACTCTTTGGTGACAAATAATACACTGCTTCCTCGAAAGTATTTTGATTACTTCTAGGTGGCAGTGCATAGTGGCCAGAAACCTCGTGCGACTTTTCGTTGCCATGGTAATGTTACTTTTGTTTTATCGGATCAAAATAAAATTGACATATTCGTGACCGGACGGACATTCTAAATAATTTGGTTCACCTCAGATTTTGTCGCCGTTTAGTTTGAAAAAAAAACTTTCGATTAACTTTAATGTAAACTAATGGCATTCAATCGAGAACGAAGCTTGCGGATGGTCCAGATTTCAACTCGATCCGAGCCTCCGTTCGAACGTTATGGCGAGACAATAAAAAAAAACAAAAAAACAAAAACAAAACCAGTGACTATTTTTTCCGGCAGAGTCAAATGGAAACGCTCGCTTCGCTCGCTTAATTATTTGCTTGTAGATTTAAATCGCAATGGATCTAGTTGATTTTTTAGCAGTTCTCAGTAAACTCGTACCGGATATCTGGTTAAAATATCAGCGCAATCTGTTCAGCGATTCGGCTGATTTTCAACGTACACACACAAATAAAAAGCACACACAGACAGACCCACAGAATAAGCGCTGCAGTTTGAGTTGAATGGAGTCACTTAGTCGCTTCGCTCCCTCGTTTAATTATGTGGCTCGTTGTTTTAATGATTGGATTTCTTGCTTCCAATGAAGAAAGTCCCGAGTTTGAATCCCGCTTCTTGGGTTAATACGTAAACGATGACTTTGTAGCCGTCCTAGCAACGAGGCAAGTAATAAATTCAAAATTATATTTGAATTAGCTTGGTTAATTCTGACGTAGCCCGTGGGTGAATCGTGCCTAGAGAGGTGAGTCGGTGTTTGGTGTTGTTTTTGTTTTTTTGTTGTTGTCTTGTTCGCTCGTGATGACGTCGGCGCCGACGATGTTGGCTTGGTCAACTTAGAAATTAAAGTACACCATTGAATATCGCATATGCGCCTGAGTGAGTAGACCGACAGTGTTGGCTCGAGCGCTAAGCGCGAGACTCTGATTCGGGAGGTCCCGGGTACGAATCCCGTCGAGACCGGCAATCCTGATTCCTGACTGTAGTTTTTTTCTAGGTTTTCTTCAGTCGTTAATGCGAATGCAAGGGAATAAGTCTTCTCAAACATCTCTCGGTCATCCATTCACAATAATTGAGTTATTAGATGAGCGAAGCAAAGACTTAATTTCACTGACCCCCAAAAAATTAGCTCGGGTGTTTTTTTTTTGTTAGGTTTTTTTCCTGTCTGTCTGTTTGTTTGCAGTCTACCAGGCAAACGGCATATCCGATATTAATGAAAATCGGAGGGGGGGGGAGGACCTTCGAAATCTCTAAACTTGGAGGTGTATTGCTTTTAGGTACAATCGAAGAAAATTTCTCATGAATATCG
>JAMZAV010015025.1:0-14526 GCA_024449915.1 Sweltsa coloradensis | reverse complement strand
CAGACGATAATCGAAACATATTAGATTCCCATTAGCTATGTTTTGTTTATATCGTTCGAGTATGCAGGCACACCTCACGCATAATATATCAATGGTATATAGATTAATTAGAAGAACCATTCCAAACACAAACAAAGATTTAAAATCCACATCAACAGCATATTCTACAAAAGGATGAACAAATGACATACAGGCATCAGCAGTTAATATATATTTTGGCTAGGTGTACGGTGTTTTGAATGTGTATACAGCAAGTGTGCTGTGCGCTTATCAAGTCGATTGTCAAAACGACATAACTTCGTAAACACCTCTACCACAGATAATAGAGTACACCTCTACACTTGACACTTGAGCCGAATAACACATGGCATGTGTTTTTATTTCAATCTAATTTGAAGCGAGTATGCCATACTTGACTACATGTCATATCCCCCCTCGCCAAGCATCTTTAAAATGTCCAATACGATAACTCAGTTCGCCGCGACACTGGCTACTCGACTCCGAAGCCAAGGCCGTGTCGTGCGTTGTTGCCAGTACAGCGAAGTGGCGAAAACATAGTCAATTTCATTACATATTTAACAATTAATATATGGTGATTATGATTATTTTCGAGAAAGAATTTGTTGTAAATGGAGTCTACTTAGGTAAATAGACGTCTGGGTACACCTTTACATAAGAGGTGAACGATCCCTTTAAATAGAGATTTGTTACAAATAGGAAAAGGCCAATCGGCTAGTTTAGTATAGATTGGAGAAGGGTTGACAGGTTGGGAAAGCATAGAGAACATAAAACCCAGCCTGAAGGGCTGGGGGCAACAAAACTTTTCACCTGCTGATGACAACTGCAGCTAATTTAAAGTTGTTTGTTACCTTAATCCACGACGCGTTTCGTCCTTCTGGGACTCATCAGGCGGATGGTGGCCACTAAAAATCAGCTAGCTACATGCAAACAAAACTCACAACACATAACCAAACCTGTGGTAGGGCCATGCAAGAAGCAAATTCTGCATGCATGTTGTCATCATCAGCAAGGTTACTTCACACACCATTCATACTGGGGCACACAGTCAGCACAAACAGTAAGGGGGCTTCCCTCCCAACTCTGGTGCTCGGGAGACAAGAAATCCATGACTTACCCTGGATTCGAACCAGGACCCTTGGCAACAAGAGAAAAGCTGCCCCTCCTGCTGTTGCTGGGCAAGGGTGCCTCTTCATTCATTCTAAGAGAAAGGGTTAGAGATAGGAAGGATGGAAAGTCACAACACAGCACAACCAGTGAGGGGGCTTCCCTCCTAGACTCTGGTTGTATGATTGGAGAAGGGTTGACAGGTTGGAAAAGCATAGAGAACATAAAGAACATAAAACCCAGCCTGAAGGGCTGGGGGTGACAAAACTTTTCTCCTGCTGATGACAACTGTAGCTAATTGAGCGAGCGTAGCGAGCGTCTCCACTTGACTCTTATGGCTCAAATGTCTGTTTTTTTTTTTTTTTTCTGTTACTGCTTCGATACAGGTTGCACCGTTTCTCTGATCGACCTGAAATTTTGCACACATGTACATACCACCTAGGCGGGTTGCTGTATAGTTTTTGAACAAAATCCGATCGTTGGTTATAAAAAATAAAAAATAAAATAAAAAAATAAAAATGTTCCGATCGTTATGAAATTTTGCAGGGTCAATAAGTACAACATTCTCTCCTATTTTCCAAATTTTCAGCTAAATCGGTCAAGAACTTAAAGACTTATTGGTAATCATAATTTGAAAAATGATGTTAAAAAATGAAGGAGGCAGTGAAGATACAAAGATACCTTTAGAAGGCATGACGTGAATGAGTACAATGCAAAGATGTTGGAATAGTATACAGTGTACAATGTCAATATCCAGTTAGGCCTACACTGTGTGGTGGGACTTATGGGAATGTCGTACTCGGGTCATGTTGCACGTACCGGTGCTCGCTCAACAACGCGTCCAACTGAGCGTTTTCCTAGTTTAAAGTTGTTTGTTGAGCGAGCGAAGCGAGCGTCTCCACTTGACTCTTATGGCTCGAATGTCTGTTTTTGTTTTTTTTTCTGTTACTGCTTCGATACAGGTCGCACCGTTTCTCTGATCGACCTGAAATTTTGCACACATGTACATACCACCTAGGCGGGTTGCTGTATAGTTTTGTGGCAAAATCGTTCAAAAAGTTAAAAAGTTACATTAAAGTTAATCGAAAGTTTTTTTTTCAAACTAAACGGCGACAAAATCTGAGGTGGCCAAATCATTTAGAATGTCCGTCCGATCACGAATATGTTATTTTTATTTTGATCCGATAAGTAGTGTAGATGGAAATTACATTATAACAAAGTCCCGTTACCATGGTTACATGCCGATCTGCCAAAATTTGGAACTACTCCCTGTCCGAAGAAACACAAGGTCTTGCCATGTCTGCTTTTAAGAGAGTTGTTAAGTCTTCAACATTATGATTGCTTTTTTGATATTATGAATTCATTGAATTGTTATTGTTTTGTTAATTTGTCTCTTCTATGTTTGTCTCTTTTATCTCTATGTTCTATGTTTTATAAGTTCTTGTTTATTATCACAGTTTGTGTGTAGAGGCTGGCAGACACCTTGTGCTTGGGGCATACTGCCCTTTTCTGCCAACCTTCCTACTAAGCCTATTAGTGGAAAATAAATAATAATAATAATAATAACGGAAAGTCGCACAGCTTTTTTGGCTCATGATAGCGGTCAAACGGAGGCTCGGATCGAGTTGAAATTTTGACCATCCGCAAGTTTCGTTCCCGATTGAATGCCATTAGTTTTGTGGCAAAATTGTTCAAAAAGTTATAAAGTTATATTAAAGTTAATCTAAAGTTTTTTTTAAAAACTAAACGTCGACAAAATCTGAGGTAGCCAAATCATTTAGAATGTCCGTCCGGTCACGAATATGTTAATTTTATTTTGATCCGATAAGTAGTGTAGATAGCAATTACATTTTAACAAAAGTAACGTTACCATGGCAACGAAAAGTCGCACAAGAATTCTGGTCACTATGTTCTGCCACCTAGAAGAAATCAAGAGTAAAATAGTTTTCCCAAAGAAATGATGTCAAGGTCCTCTAGATGGCGGTGGATTTTATCCATTCTCTCCTATTTTACAAATTTTCAGCTAAATCGGTCAAGACCTAAAAGACTTATTGGTATGTAACATTATGGGAATGTCGTACTCGGGTCGTGTTGCACGTAACGGTGCTCGCTCAACAACGCGTCCAACTGAGCGTTTTCCTAGTTACCTTAATCCACGCCGACATAACAAAGACCACGCTGTCTTATATTAATTGTCAACGTTACAAATAGAGATGGGATGGTGTGCACGTGTAAACGTTTTAATGCAAGTAGTACACGTTTACTGTTTCTACTAAAATACTTACGCATGTGTTATTATGTTCTTACGTTGTGTGTGACCGGCAGCCGACCGGTCTTATCTTTTCTCTTTCACTGATGAGCATCTTAGGCAAGAAAATACTGTCATAAAACCATATTTGCTTCTGTCCTCACTCCTCTCTACCCCCCCCCCCATTCCTCCCATGAAGGTCAAGCAAGATAACAGTGACTCAGTGAATGTAGTGGTGTGGTGTCTTGATGTCATCGAGCGGCGAGCCGTGGCTCTACTTTTGCCAAGGTCAATGAAAGGTCACATACATACCGGTAGTGTTCGTGTACACGCGCTGATGGACAAAGAGTATGCATATTAAGAAAAGTACACGCATTTGCCCATCCCTAGTTAAAAAGTACAAAGTGATATCATTGAGCGAGCGTAGTGAGCGTCTTGACTTGACTCTTATGGCTCGAATGTCTGTTTTTTTTTTCTGTTACTGCTTCGATAAAGGTTGCACCGTTTCTCTGATCGACCTGAAATTTTTCACACATGTACATACCACCTAGGCGGGTTGCTGTATAGTTTTTGAACAAAACCCGATCGCTGGTTATAAAAAATAAAAAATAAAATAAAAAAATAAAAATGTTCCGATCGTAATGAAATTTTGCAGGGTCAATAAGTACAACATTCTCTCCTATTTACCAAATTTTCAGCTAAATCGGTCAAGACTTTAAAGACTTATTGAGCGAGCGTAGCGAGCGTCTCCACTTGACTCTTATGGCTCGAATGTCTGTTTTTTTTTTCTTTTTTTTTCTGTTACTGCTTCGATACAGGTCGCACCGTTTCTCTGATCGACCTGAAATTTTTCACACATGTACATACCACCTAGGCGGGTTGCTGTATAGTTTTTGAACAAAATCCGATCGTTGGTTATATATAAAAAAAAAAAAAAAAAGTTCCGATCGTGATGAAATTTTGCAGGGTCAATAAGTACAACATTCTCTCCTATTTACCAAATTTTCAGCTAAATCGGTCAAGACCTTAAAGACTTATTGGTATGTAACATTATGGGAATGTCGTACTTGGGTCGTTGTTGCACGTACCGGTGCTCGCTCAACAACGCGACGGGACTTTAGCGTTTTCCTAGTAAATACTATGATACGTCATCATTGAGCGAGCGTAGCGAGCGTCTCCACTTGACTCTTATGGCTCGAATGTCTGTTTTTTTTTTTTCCTGTTACTGCTTCGATACAGGTCGCACCGTTTCTCTGATCGACCTGAAATTTTTCACACATGTACAGCCGGGGTCATATATAAATCAAGAGGTCTGAAAGATACCTCTTTCACCGACATCTCGTGGTCAACTCTTGGTCGCCCTGTGAACTGCATTGTCGACATAAATAAGAAACATGGCTGATAATGTCAAAGGAAAATTCTCTATTCACCAGAGAAACTATCAAGCCTAGAAGAAATATAACATGGAACGTAAAGAGAGCATTATATATCGATACCTTGGCCTAGGCATAGCATTAAGACTATTCCTTAGTTCTTACATTTGCCTTAGTTTCTACTTAATTTCAGTTAATTATATCTTAGCTGTCAAGTCTTATTTGCAAACCACTAAAGTTTGTTTTATGCTTTTGTTTTGATAAAATTGTATTTCACTTCTGACTGCCTTCTAGATATTGACTATTTTGTTGACCAAGAGTCTTTCAAAGCCTCCTAAATAATATTAATAACATCAAATAGTCTAGGGGGCTTCCATCGATCGATAATGCAGTTCACAGGGCGATATAAATAATGGCACCAAGAGTTGACCACGAGATGTCGGTGAAAGAGGTATCTTTCAGACCTCTTGATTTATATATGACCCCGGCTGTACATACCACCTAGGCGGGTTGCTGTATAGTTTTTGAACAAAATCCGATCGTTGGTTATAAAAAATAAAAAATAAAATAAAAAAATAAAAATGTTCCGATCGTTATGAAATTTTGCAGGGTCAATAAGTACAACATTCTCTCCTATTTTCCAAATTTTCAGCTAAATCGGTCAAGACCTTAA
The DNA here is from genome assembly GCA_024449915.1 of Sweltsa coloradensis. Lineage (NCBI taxonomy): Eukaryota > Metazoa > Arthropoda > Insecta > Plecoptera > Chloroperlidae > Sweltsa > Sweltsa coloradensis. The sequence goes on along the minus strand of JAMZAV010015025.1, from coordinate 9,107 downwards.
AGGGGTATTTAACCGCTAAACTCAAAAAATATATTTCATTCAGGCTAACTAGTAATGAATTTAGCAATTAACAGAAAAATTATTGGGGCCACCATGACCTCCCAAAAAATTGTCAAACATGACATTTTTCGAGCTAGGTCCCATCCGCAAAAATCTCCCATAAGAAATAACATAGGGACGATCTTTATGCCCCGTGACCTTGGAGGATTTTGATCCAAAAAAATATTGGCCATTATTGACGTACTCGACAGCATTTTCTGTAAATTCTCTATATTTTGTTTGTAATTTGGGCAAGTAGTTGGGTCAAAATCGGCTGATTACCAAGATGGGGTGTGATTTTGGAATGCATATTTTTGCGTGTTTGAGGGTATATTTGGGCACAGTTTCAAGACACGATGTTATAAAGGGGCATTTTAGATTGGTACTATGCTCTAGTATCTATGTGGACCAAAAAAGAAGCAGGTTAAAGACGATTTAGGAAATTTTCCAAAACACCAATTTTCGCCAATTTCTGGATCAAAAAATTAAAAAATTTGCGTTAAATCACAGTTACAAGATATAATTTTTTAAATGCTCATTTAAGTGTAGTATTGTGCTATAGACCACGTGGTAAAAAATATTTTTTGGGGTTTTTAGCCCCTTTAAAGACTTATTGGTATGTAACATTATGGGAATGTCGTACTTGGGTCGTTGTTGCACGTACCGGTGCTCGCTCAACAACGCGACGGGACTTGAGCGTTTTCCTAGTGTACATCACCATGACAGAACAGCTCGATCAATAAATATGTCAGTTTTGATAATGTTCAAATAATAAAATAGAAATTTTCACCTTTCAAAGTATTGCCTCATAACCTGCAGAGCGTACCGCGCCCAGACATCGGAGATTGGGTTCTGCCCCTGGTACGCTGGCCGCAGTATGGGGTTGGTGGGACAAGGAGTTCGCTCGGTGTAGTGGATAGCGGTGAACGACTCCAGGGCATGACACAGCACGTCAAACCTACGACAGACAAAGCAAACTATTCTTTAGTCTGTAGCCTATGTGTGACATGCCTAACAAATATCAGGGCCTTTATTCTAAAACTCCAACCGAATTGGATTCGTAAGTTCTTGACGGTAATCGATTTGGTTGTGGTTGGTTAAGTTCGAAAGGAAAGTGATATTTTTTGTTAGTTAAAATTTGTTTATGTTTGATTAGAAAAAATGGTGGAAGATAAGCCCTAGCCTTTCTTTAGTAAGGGCCTACCCCTAAAAGTACTGTGCGTTCCCTTTTTTCATGAAATTATACCATTTAAAACCCATTTCTTCCTGATTGGAAATAATACACACATCTATTTCATTTGCCATTTAAAAAGATGTAACAATTGACTGCGATTCATTTGTTCACATTTGGCCGACAGCACTGCCATGTGATTCATACCTTTCAACTTCGACCAACCACAACCAAATCGATTACCGTAAAAAAATGTACGAATCCAATTTGGTCAGTTATATAGAATAGGGGTCCAGGCTTGGAATGAGAAGACAGATGCTAATGAACACAATATAATGATTCTGGATATCAGAGAGAGAGAGAGACAAATAGGCAATAGCTCAAGCGCAACGCATGAAACTCTGATTGCGTAGGTATCGGATTCAACACCAGCCACCAGCAATCATGACGGTAAATTTTTTCATGGTTTTCTTCAGTCAATAAAAATGCAAATGCAAGGGATAAATTCCTCTTTAAACATGCAATTTGCGACTACAGCAGTCATAATATGTTAACTGGTTTTAAAAAAACATACGTGCCAAGGCTCAATACATGTAGTAATGCGAAAAAATTAAGAATTTACCCGCTGTAAATGCATACTCGTTCTGGCTGTGACAGCGTGTGCAGAGGATCAATGATCCCCAGAGTTGGTCTAATGGCACGGTTGGCAATTCCCGTCTTCGCCTTCAATGGCCGGTAATCAAAGATACTAACACCAGTAGTTTCACTGCCTGTTCCGGACGTGGTCGGAACTGGGGACAAACAGAAACATAAATCTAAATGTCAACTAGAGAAGGGGGAAAAGTTCCAAGCCCTGAAGTTTGAACCCACTCTTTGCCAAATGTGACTACTTTGCCATGTCCCTTTCCAACTGAGGTCATCCAGGAGTTAGCTGAGCCTGCCCAGGGCTTGGTTGCTTGTTGGTTACTTCAAAGGTAGACAGACCACCTCTTCACCCACCCACCTAGGTTACCACTTACCGACCCTCACTCTGGTATTGTTGTCGTGATTGGAGAGGTGGTCGTAACCGACACGAAGGGGCAGGTTAACCTGGCTCGGCAGACAACCTCAGTTGTAAAGGGCAGACACGGCAAAGTAGTTGCATTCAGCACAGGTCGAAACACCCATGAGAACGTCGGGGTACAGGCACAGTAAGTAAACCATGTGACTCGCAAGGCGGAAGAATAGCCCGTGGGACTTATCATTTTATTGGGCCACGATAGTCTAAAATATGAGTTAATAATATAGTAACAACAGTCGGCCTACTTATTATTGACATGACTTCAAGCATTACTGTACCAGCAATTAGGGGCTTCAGCTGGCATGTCACTGGCTTCCCTTTACCAATAGGTGCATTAACATAGTCCAAGAACTCGGCTTCTGGGTCAGATGCGTAAAGATTAGCTGCTTTGCAAGTGTCCATGACGGAACCCCCACCCACAGCGATGTAGGCATCAAACTTGCCATCCTTTGCAAACTTCGTAGCATGCTGGAAACTAAACGCAACCATGTTAACTTATCAGTAATTATGTTTAGATTGGAGAAGGGTAGACAGGTTGGGAAAGCATAGAAAACATAAACTCAAAGGCTGGGGGCAACAAAACCACCTGCTGATGACAACTGCAACTTTGTTTGTGCCCTTAACTATCCCTCCCCAATTTCAAATCCCTCAAGATGCTGAGATTCTCATGGTAGTGAGTGACTGAGTTCATAGGAATTACCTGCCCTCTGTAGGCTCAACTCTCACTTGATCATATAATTCAAACTTTACACCATTCTTCGCCAAGGAATCCATTGCAGTTTTTACAGGCGCCAGCTTCACCAAGTACGGATCTGTCATTAAGCACACCTTCTTGGCATTCATGTTAACGATGTCCATTCCAATCTCTCTTGTGACTCCATGACCATATCGAATGGTTGAGCACGCCATCTGTAATATAAAGAAATTAACTGTTTACATGTTTACCTTTTAACACTGTAATATAGCTTGTGAGGTGATACGTGAGTTTCTGTAGGTCTCCCGATTTAAAAAAATTAAATCTCACATTTAGCCTAAATTATTTAATTTTCAAAAAGTTACCATACATTTTTGAACTATGTAGTAGGTACCTAAAGTACCAACTTCTAGCTTGTGAATTAGGCCAGTGTTTCTCAACCTTTTGCTGCACACGGACCACCTTCACAATCTCATAAATCGGATGGACCACCACATTCAAAATTAGGCTCTATAGTTATGGGGGGGGGGGGGGTCATACAATGGAGAGAACAATAATTTTCTTGTTAAAGTAGGGTAGGGCATCGAGAGACTATCATTCAGTGTCATAGTTATAAAACTAATTGTTTTTGTAGCAGTTTTACCTCAAACTCTCTCGGCGTGCCCCCATTGTAAGCTACCGGTACTTTTTTTTATATACGTACTCATACAAAAAAAATATGAAACTTTATTTGCAGCCTGACTTACTAGTAGGTGAGAAATAAATTATTACCTAATTATTGTGAGCAGACTGGTGGGGGTTTGTTTTTTATTGAAACTATTTATTTTGCGCATCTTTTATGCATCTTTCACAAACTTAATGTATTGTGATTTTTGCAGGTTTCGTAGTAAGAATCATTGCAAAAAAGTTTTCACCTGCAAATATCATACTTTGAGGATTTGGTGCCTGCTGTTCCCACGGGAAATGAAAAGTTGTTTGTCATATTATATATATTTTTTTTCTTAGCATTTTGTTTAGTTTTTCATCAGCAGATTATATAATTTCTTTATTACTGATTACTATGTGCCCCTTCACCTCCCATTAGTGACGATTCTCTTCTCACAACACAAGGGAATACAAACGCATTAATTTCTTTGTTAGAACTGTAATGAATTGATTATTAATGTTTTCTTTATTTGAAACAAAATAAAACCACAATATAGTAAATACTGGTACGAGGTAAACGTGGTGTGGTTTGGCACAAGGAGAGTTTTCATTTTTCATCTGTGCCATACTATGTGTGTATCAAACCTATTACAAAGCAGAACTTATGAGCTATACCACCGGTTGAGAACCACTGAATTAGGCTACATGTTATATTTTTATCGGCAGTGGATGGTGAGAGTTTGACATACCTAAACCCATGGGGTACTTGGACGAGTCATACTTGTCTATAACTTTTAAGGGGGTGCAAAAAATACAAAATTTTGAAAAAAATTGCTCCAAATTGTTTTTAAAGTAGTCGTTCAAAATTTGTTTTTTAAATCTTGTGAATCGCATGGCTGGTATGAATTCTATTTATGATCCAAAATCCAAACGGGTGGAAAGGAACAAAACAGAGATAAATTTTTAAAATCTTAGTAATTAAACGAGTGAGCGCAACAAACGAAGTGGTACAAACCACTTTTTCGGCTCTCATTGTGACAATATCTGTCTGTAAAATGTTTGTCCGATGCCATACGGCCGAACGGCCAAATAGATTGGGCTGAAATTTTAAACAGACATCTGTGACCAGTGTACTTAGAACTGCTAACAAAATTAGCAAAATCCATTGCGATTTAAGCTGACAAGAAATAAAAATTTGAACCTAGATTGCAAATGTTTAAAATACCCATTAGTAAAAAAGACACAGCCTGTGCAACAATTTTGAATGTCGCGATCAGATAAACAAGTTGATGTTGATTATTTTGTTTTTGTTAAGCATGGCTTCTGTCATTCTGTAAATAATGCTGGCTATCAAGGATACTATTATACACTTTGTTTGGGCTGGCTATAATCTACAAAAAAAACAGTACAATAAAGTCAATCTTAAAGTAATATGACGTATATAATTTAATTCATAAACTAGCCTACTTTATTCTAACCTATGCTAGGAAGTCTAGAAGTACGCTTCCGTTACCTAAGCCATGCATAAGAGACGAATTCCATCTCGCAAACATCAGCTGGTAAATAGAGAAGTATTACCGTACTTCCCGAAACTAGAATGCGAGCTCTAGCAGTCGTCGTCGGGGACCTCCCATATTCTCTGACCACGGAGTTTAAATAGTATGCTCTGACGACCTTCCCGACGACGACCATGACAAAACGAACAATGACAAAGACGATGGCAAAAACGATAACGACCACGACGTGAGAGAAGGACAAAACGCGTCGTGGAGTTGTCATCAGCAAGTGAAAAGTTTTGTTGCCCCCAGACCGTCAGGTTGGGCATTATGTTCTCTATGCTTTCCCAACCTGTCAACCCTTCTCCAATCTAAACTAAACTAGCCAGTTGGCCTTTTCCAAACTAATTGAGGAATAGGATTAGTGAGACACGCATCAGTAGTTTGGCAATAGGATACCGGTACTTGATATTGAAAAAATAATTTCCAAGTCATTAGGCCTACATCTGGAGCCAGTTGTCAAGAAATCTGATAGGTTAGCCAACACCACAAGTGCCGTATAATTCTGCACTTAAGACACGGTGAATCCTATGAATGATTCCAATTTAATCACTTTTTAATTGAATAAACAACTCAATCTCTTGGTTTGAACTGTTTACAGAGCTGGATACAAAGTAACAAAGATAGGCTACGTGTGCAAAACATATTGGATGGTATCTAAGCAGTGGCAATGCGTGAATATTTTATAGGGTAGACACAGACAAATCATGTTTCTTTTGAGTACATGAAGGCCCTATTTTTGTGGGAAAGGAACCAAGCATGGGGGGTTTGGGAGGCGGAGCCCCCCAACATTAGCGCCGCAGGCGAAAATTTTGAAAATCAAGGTTTTAGAATGCGTTTGGTGCGTTATAGAAAAAAAGTATTAGTCTAAAAGCAATAACGAAATAACATTGTTTTTGTACCGGTACAGTGGATAGGCCTACTTAATTTTAGTCGATCCTCCCTATTATATTTTTGCAATTTTGCAGCCATGTCAGAATCAGAATAATATTAAATATAACAAAACAACTCAAGCTGTAAGGCTGTAACACTTATTCAAGCACAACTAAACAAGTGTACCGGTATATTATTAGTATCCATGCGCGCAAAAAAATGCAGCCGAAACACGAGCTGAAGCGCAAGGAGACATGTCTCAATTGCCTTTATGCTACTTGCAAAGAATGGGGGGAAGTGGAGGGGAGTCCAAAAGTGCTGGGCCATAGAGATGTAGGTGTAATGGGGGAAGGCTCGGAGACAGAATCCTAGTTGTCTCAAGAAGTATTTGCAAAGGCATGGAAAGAGACCACGTCCGCGCAGAAAAGTAACAACGTTCATTCGTTGCTTTGCCCAAGTACATTTGAAAACCATTTCTAACTTGTAAAAACAACGTATAGAATATTATTTTCCTTATTAATTTTTTGAGTAGGGTAGACACTGTCTCATGCCTACCCCGAGGCTTCGCCACTGTATTAAAAGTCTTAAACCGAAATTACAACATCCGCTTCACAGGGGATCGAGCCCGGATTGTCCCATTGCTGGGCAGAGGGGTCATAATATAGAGGCCTACATCACTTTTTAACACATTTGACATTTGACTGTTCACCTGGAGGAAAGGATGGGCAATGGAAAATTCCCAAGGGTGGACGGCAACCCGACAGGTTGCGAGTCACGTCTAGGGTACCCTAGGCCACCTTTAGTGTTGCGAAGTTTGCGCGAATGCGAATGCGAAGGGATTGAGTCTTCTTAAACAGCCCTCGGACATACCTTCACAATTATCGTATACCAAACGCAACACATCTAGTTACTCACCATGAAGAGGGTCACACAGGTTAAAATCTGATGTGTACCCTACAGTGGGCATCCTACAAAAATTCATAGGCCTACCGTTAGTGTCAAATGTTTTGGGAGGCTTATAGTTACCTCAAAAGCATATTCCTGGAAGAAGTAGCATTTGGAACGAACTAGAATTGTTCAGCAAAACGTTTGACAAAGCATTCCCACTGCCTGGGTGAGCATGTGAAGGGCATTTGCACCTGAATAACAAGAATTCAAGGCTATAGGTTAGACAGTCTAGGGCCTAGCTAGGTACTCTTTCGGATGGTATGCCCCAACTTTGAACACTGTTTTTTTCCATTAAAAACAATTCAACCTTTAACGTCGCTATTTCAATCGAAAGTACTTTTCCTTTGAAAGTGTTTTATATTTAAATTAGCAACGTTAAAGGTTTTGTAGTGGAGTATTTTATGAAAAAGGGTACTGTTTCGTAAGAATGGCCAACTTTTCACCAGCACTTTCCACCGGCCGTACACTCACTGTAAGTAACCTTACAAAACCTTTAACGTTGCTATTTTAAAACAAAAAAACCTTCAAAACCTTAACGGTCGCTATTTTAAACAAAAACCCTTCAAACCTTTTTAAAACACACAAACAGTTTACAAGTGTTTTTAAAAGTTGGCCATTCTTAACCGAAACAGTGCCGAAAAAGGTTAGTACCGTACTGTCCGCCATGTTGGCGTAGTGTTGTAAAGTTTTGGGGGATACCATCCGAAAGATTTCCCCTACCTAGGTCTAGGGCTAGGCTAGCCCTATTTGCTTCATAGGCTAGGCCTACATTAGAAATGCTAGGGCCTAGGCTACCTAGCTTATGCCAAAAAAAAAGTAATATGTCTCATCGGGCACTATGGCTTAAGCGGTATACTTACGATGCACTCGAGATTGTTTGAAGCAAGTCTAAAACTTTTCTACGTGACACCATTTTTAAAATTCGTTCAGTGACTGGCAAACGGGGCCTAGCAATTATTTGCAGCAAGGCAGTGCTTTAATAAACAAAGAAGTTTTTAGAGTTGCTGTCAGAAATGTTGTGTTGTATATCAACAACAGACTTTGAATCGCGCGCTTTGGCGCCAACGCACTCAACCATTTCAAGTACGTGCGTACCAACCACATATTTTAAGTCGGTAACCGGCGATTATTTAATGATACGATACCGTTACTTCAAACGTAGGTCTAATTATCGGAACTATCAGTTCAACACGTTCAACACTACGAAACCTGAGGACTTCGAGATATTTACGGAAAGGCTACAATTTAATTTTTTGGCAAACAAATATCGTGAGCAAATGACTAGGCCCTACGACGAGTAGTCGATAAAAGAGTTAAAATCAGTGTTGCCAATACCCCCAGCACCACGGCCGCTAGTAGCACCTTAAAATACCGCCAAATTCAAGGTCTGCACCGCTAACTTTGATGAAATTGCATAAAAAACATAAAAAACCTTCCATACAAAATGTATTTTAAAAATAAATTTCAAACCAAAGTAGATCAAAGACTCACATCAAATAAAACAATTAATATATTGTCTTTAGTTTATCAACTAAGTAATGGGCGTGGATTATGATTTAAAATTTTAAATCAAACAAGTAAAATAAGTCTGGGTATCTGCTTTTTTCGCTTAAATTGCGGAATTTTAAAAACACATTTGGGATTTTTAGCGGATGCATCCCGACCTTTTTAAAAACTCTATTCACCATCCACATGAGACAAGACACAAATTGCTTCTACAATCCTACCATAACCATAGCCTTCTTAATCAATGACATAACACTAAACGATTTGAAAAACATCTCTATTACATGGCAAGAAAAGTCTTTGACAAGTTACCCCCAGATTTGAAAAATGTGGATAAGGTAGCTACTTTTAAAAGTAAAAATAAAACAAAAAAATATCTTCTCGACAGACCTATGTATCACCTGGATGAGTACCTAAGAATACCTACAGTAGTATGTCAACAAATTAGTTTCACTATCTCATTTTTAATATACTGTACTGTACAACTGAAAAGGTTTTTTAAACCCAAAAAACTGTTTTTTACTCTTTTACTTGAATTTATACTTGTATATATGTATATCTTATGTGTGTACCTATGTATGTATAACTTTTGGGTGGAGTGGGTTTTGTTGAAAT
>JAMZAV010015024.1:0-13043 GCA_024449915.1 Sweltsa coloradensis | reverse complement strand
AAATTGTTGGCCCCCCCTCCCCCCCCACTGTCAAAATTTGGGGGGCGTCCCCACCCCTCGCCCCCCGTATTTTATGCCACTGCTACTACTAGTTGTAGTAGTAAAATTAATGTAGAAAATAAATATAATGTATAATAATTTTGCATAACATAGATGAACCCAAATTTATAAGTTTAACATGTTTAGTTTAGTTTATTTCATTCTCCCTTGGATATGTACAATATACACATATAGGTTTTGTCAGATTATAATACTATAAATACAAGATAAAATACCACAATATCATTTGTACAATAAATAAACAATTACATTTGACATAAAACCAGAATCAGCAAATTTGCCTAATTCTGTAGGCCTACATTAAACATTAAAAACAGAAAATGGGAGGATTTCACTAACTTCCCATAAATTCAGATAAGGAATAAAAACATTTTGTACTTCTTTAGTTGCAATTTGAAGATGTCTAGAGATTTTTGCAATTTGAAGATGTCTAGAGATTGTGGCTCTTTGATATTGGCTGGGAGTTTGTTATATATTGACAGACAAAGGTACGTCCTTTGAATAAAGGTGTGTATTATGCTGCGGAACATGGATATTAGAAGCAGATCGGGTTGCATGGGAATGTATAGAAGCATTTACTGGGAAAATATTTGGGTTTGAGCAAACAAAGATTGAGGCTAGATAAATTAACGAGCTCGCGAGTGTGAGAATTTAAAGTTCGGGAAAAATATTCCTACATGATTTACGTCTTGAAACTCCATACATGATTCTTATAGCTCGCTTTAGGATAGAGATGTGTTCCGCATGAGAGGAAGACCAGCATGTGGGGGTTGACAGTTCCCTTTTATTTTAGCGGATACCTTGTCGACTTGTGTTGACCAGTCGAGCGTCTCGGACAGCCTTAATCCCAAAAACTCCACCACATTGGCTCGGGGAATGATTTTATTTTTTATGCGAATGAGAGGATTAGATTGCGGTGCCTTTATTGGGGAGTGGAATTTTAAATAAATTGTTTTTGATGGTTGGAGTCCTAAAAGATTGAGATGATAAATGGATTAATTTAAATAGGTATTTATTACATTACATTTAGGCAGAGAGGTATTAGGCAGAGGAGCGAGTAGAAACTTTTGTATAAGAAATGATTTCATGTTTCACATGGTTTGTTCACTCATCTAACAATGACTGGCATTTTCCTAGTGACATCTCATGTGACTGGTAACAACTTGTTATTTCCCACTTAATCACTGTCTTCTCTTTCTTTCCAGTAACATCAGAAGTGGATTTGGTTCTTATGGAACAATACTTCGAAATTCTGAAAGTGTTGCCCATTGAGTTTTTGTCCAAAGATTTTCAAATGATAGTTCTGTTTTGCCTCATTGCATTAGCCCTGAGCTTAGAAAGAATAGAACTTGAGAATGAAGATAAGAAAAAGGAAGTCATGCTTATTCTTCATAAGAATTTTATATTGGGTAAGTATGTCAGTTGGCTATTGGGAATTAGATATATATTAAGGATATTAGAGACAATTGGAATTGAATAGGCCTAATACTGTTTCTTCGAATTGGTGACACGTTCTATATAAACAACTAGACCTATAATATAAATCATACACATTTAAAGGTACAATAACATGTGGTAAACATTTTGTATGTTACCTTGAATAACTTAATAATCCTTCATATATCCTTCAAATAATCCTTCAAATTAAAAAATTAAATTATATTAAATATGTAGGCCTAAATAAATTAAATTAGTTAACATTTATCTTTTTGTACTCGTATAGAGAATTTAATATGCCTATTTCCTAAAATATCTGTGAAGCTACGTCTGAACTTACTTATTAGTTAAAAATTAGTAACTCGTTTGGGAAGTTCCTTGTAAAGTTTATAATATGTATATATTATGTGCATTCAGTTATATAGTAGGGTGTCAGAGGTTCATACGATGAGGGCGCTGGTCCGAAGTGTATGACACAATGATGACGTGGGTTTGAGTGCCACAAAAGGCAAGGGGTTTTACATTTTTGTATTTGTCCTTCACTCTCATCAAAAATCAAATCGAGTTATGCTGCGATTGTTTTTGCAAAATCTCGATAGCAATAGTTAAGGTTGGGCTACAATCAACCTGCCAATAATTATAAAGAAATTATATGTATAGACATTTTTATTGTGCTGCGTGGTCTCTCAATTGTTTAATCAAGACAAGGTCAGCAGGAGTGGCCTAGCGTTGTTTACAGTAGCCTCCAGTTATTTTGAATTGCCAAAAACACTATCATTAACAGGCTTTCTGAAGATAAACCATTTTACTGAATGATCAAAGAATAATGTTTATTGTTGTTAAACATTAGTTAGAAACTGATCTTATATAAGTTTTCCTGAATTTTCAGTGGACCTTCACCTGATCAATTCCCCCCCCCCCCTCCCCCTTAAATGATGTACGATTGGATGAGCGTAGCGAAGATTCCATTCTACTACACCATCTGCATCTTCTTTGAAGAGGCGCACCCGATGGCACCAGGCTCGAGCATTTTTGATGTAGAAATAAATGCCATCTCCAGAGCAGCAGAGAAAATCGCAGAAACACAAACCTTTCCACTCAAAAAGACAAAATTTGGCACTATCTCTGACAGCAAGGCCGCCATCAAGAAGATCTGTCAGATGGAAAAATGTAAAGAAGCCACCCTGTCTCTTAAAAAGAGTTTAATAAAAAATGTGATGCATGGAAAAGTGTTTAAAATTCAATGGGTGCCCAGCCACTGCCAACATCCTGGGCAACGAGAAGGCTGACGCGCTAGCCAAGTTGGGCTCAAAGAAGTCTGCCCCTGACACGGCGAATATCTCCTACAACTCTGCCAAAAACCTTGCCAAGGAGGGCCTCAAGACATCCTATGGAAGACTTCAAGAGGCCAAGATGTATCACAAACCATGGCGGGACGAGGTCCTCAAAGGGCCAGACAAATCCTGGACAAGAAAGGTGGCAACAGCGCAGTTCCGGCTGGCCACAGGATATGACATGACGTCCTGCAGCACCACCTGAGTCGATTTCAAATCACAAAGGAACCAGCAACTTGCAAACTATGTACATCGGGTTTTCAGGACAGAGCGCACCTCTTCAGCTGCGCCGCACTTAAATCTGACATTGACGCCCTGCCAAATAACCTGAGCGGGCCAGAGAAGGAAGCACATATTGACTGGATAGCCAGGAAGAAAAATGATTGAAAAATCAAGCTTTCGGCATAGGAAAAAAAAAAGAAAAAGAAAAAGAAAAAAATCCGGAATGTTCTTTTTTCTTTTTGTATTTTTGCCTGTTTGTTAACACGATTCCGGCTAAACCTATACTCCAATTGCAATGAAATTTTCTGGAGGCCTTCGAAATCTCTGAACTTAGAACTGCCATGTTTTTGAGTGCAATCAAAAAATTATTTCTCATTAAAATTGCAATTTTACGATTTTTTTTTTTCGTTTTTCTTGTTTTTTCTGTTTGTATTTTTGTGTGTTTGTTAACACGATTCCGGCTAAACCGATACTCCAATAAGGAATGCTCCTCAACTTTATAATGCTACTTAATTGTAATTAATAATAATAATAATAATAATAATAATAATAATAATAATAATAATAATAATAATAATAATAATTCAATTTTATTTAAAATATTTTTTCAGAGACAAATACACGATTAAAAACAATAAAAACAATCATAATTACAATAATCATGATTAGAAGATCAGCTTGAGGTTCTGGACATAGTTTGATATAGTCATCGAACTAAGATGGTCAGGTTTCTTGTCCTGAAACTGTATCTTCACAGGGATCTTGCACTCCGTCGAATCGTCGTGATTTTAGAACTTGACGGAGAATGGGATCACTTGGTTGGGTTTTTGCAGTAGGAGAGCCTGGATGTGGTCCGAGAGAATGTGGCGAAGTTCTGGGTAAAAAATTCACGTTTCTCGTAGTCATACTCGCAAGGAGTGTCTTCCTCATAAATCTCTGCATACTCCGGGTTGTATTGGAAGGCAGTGAAGAACTTGACGGAGAATGGGATCACTTGGTTGGGTTTTTGCAGCAGGAGAGCCTGGATGTCTACGTGCGAGATGGTGCTGCACCACAGAACCGTGATAGATGTCCTTGTCTTGACGATGTACAATATTTGTTCACAGGGAAGGTAGTTGACTCTCCCAATCCAGAGGTAGTAGAGTACTCATTTCGTCTCTCTTCGATCGTGGCGAAATGTCTGTCAACGCAACTGATAATCTTGACACTACACTGATGTTCCCGTTGATTGTTGCTTGTGCTGACGAGCGAACCTGAAAGTATTGCTGGTCTTTACCGGCATGTTTCACGCTGATTGTAACTTTCCCGCACTCCTCCTTTGTGTCCGTATTTTCAATTATCAACTCCTCGTGAAACGCGATCTCATCATAGATCTCGTCATCAATGTAAAATTTGTATCTTTGAGACAGTTCATCGTGTGGAAAGTGTTTTGCAATTATAGCCAATCGCTTTGATTTGTGGGGCTTACTGAAATCTTTTGTCATGATAATGATATTCAGAATACCTCATTCCCACCCGTGGTTTTATCACCTTGAATGGTGTGATGACGCTATGTTGAGCGTATTCGCCACCGACGGACTGTCGTGAAGCGCTGCCACTGGCACTTCTTAGCAAATATCACCATGTACCGGTACATAAACAGATCATTTTACTATCTTTCTAATCTGAATATTGTCTTATGCCGGACACGTGTTCCACATATATATTTCGAGACCACTTGATAGTTTCGCTGACCATTTTCTTCCTCATTGACGTAGCACATCTCTTACTTATACCTAAGGCGCGCAATACTCGTTCATTTTCTTGGTCCCATCCCCCAAGACTACCGACTATAAAGGCATCCACTGTGGTAGAGTACCCTTCTGATTCAAATACCTTAGCAGTCTCCCGGTATTTTTCCTCCTTACGTAGTCTTGCTAAAATGAACGCATCTGCGCCATTTTCAAATGGACAAGCAACATCTATGATTCTCACAGTTTTTAAAGTATCATCTTTGATAATGATATCAGGCCGTAATTTTGAGTTGTTATCTGCTGAATTACGCCGATTAACAGTTACTGTGAGTTTTGGCCGGTTTTTGGGAAGTGCTGCTACAAGACGATTCTGTACATCATTATGGCGTTTTTGCAATGCTCTGGAATGGCGCATACAATGGTTTATGACATGTGGTAGAGTCTCTTGCGGATAGTTACACAATCGGCATGACTTAGATCCCTCACCCCAGAATCGACTTCCATTTAGAGGCATGACATTCAATCTGGCTCTATTTATAAAACGCCAATCACAAAAACGGGTGTGTTTTCCTGTAGCGACAAAATAGTTGCTTGCATAACACTTTGTTGTAAGTATAAATACTTTCCCCTGGCTCTTCTTCTGCAATAACTTCTCCCTATAGGAATCACGCACTGCTGTTCTCAGTGTCTTGGCTAATAGTCGCGTGAGTCTGGTGGAACTACCGCAATGTCAGGCATCTTTTGTGGCCGAAATTTACATAGCTCTTGTCGGGCAACATCATATGTCCATAAAAAGCCAATCCGGTTACGAAGTCGTCGTGATGCAGATCTTGCCTGTGTCCAGATTGAAGTGATAATAATAATATAATATAATAATGAATATTAGGTTTTTAAGCATAAGCCCGCTTTAAGGACATAGTTATTGATTCATAGCAGTTGCCGAAAAAGTTTGCCCCGACTGGGGTTCGAACCCAGAACCTCCGGCTTAACGTGCCATAGCTTTACCAATGCTACCGGGACCACAGAACAAACCTTTAAGAAACTGCTATTTGTTGTGACTGTTGACTTTCATGACATAAATGACATAAATGACAAATAGCAGTTTCGTAAAGGTTTGTTCTGTGGTCCCGGTAGCTTAATTGGTAAAGCTATGGCACGTTAAGCCGGAGGTTCTGGGTTTGAACCCCAGTCGGGGCAAACTTTTTCGGCAACTGCTATGAATCAATAACTATGTCCTTAAAGCGGGCTTATGCTTAAAAACCTAATATTCATACTACCCAACTCATGGGAGATGGGATGTGATTGAATTTATCCATGTGATCTTTCAGATTTGACAGCTACATTGCAGTCTTCTGTTGGATTTATGTCATGAAAGTCAACAGTCACAACAAATAGCAGTTTCGTAAAGGTTTGTTCTGTGGTCCCGGTAGCTTAATTGGTAAAGCTATGGCACGTTAAGCCGGAGGTTCTGGGTTCGAACCCCAGTCGGGGCAAACTTTTTCGGCAACTGCTATGAATCAATAATAATAATAATAATAATAATAATAATAATAATAATTTAAGGCTTTCGCGGCCCGGTAAATAATTAACACAATTAACTGGTCGGGACATTTTGCTGCGTCGAATCTGCTTTTATTGCGTCGAATCTTTTATTTATTTATAATAATAATAATAATAATAATAATAATAATAATAATAATAATATTCATAATAATAATAATAATAATAATAATAATAATAATAATAATAATAATAAATGGTTTAGACGGACTTTTTTTGGTAATCCTTTTTTTAGTAACTTATTATATTTTAATATAATAATATTCTTAGTATCCTATTAAAAATATAATTAAATATTAAATATATATAATATTTTAACATTATTATTACAAATATATTAAAAATAAATTTTAGGAGTATTCCCTATTGTGATGAAATTTTCTGGAGGTCTTCGAAATCTCTGAACTCAGAACTGCCACGTTTTTGAGCGCAATCGAAAAATTATTTCTCATTAAAATTGCAATTTTACGATTTTTTTCTCGATTTTCTTGTTTTTTTCTGTTTGTATTTTTTTTACACGATTCTGGCTAAACCAATACTCCAATTTCGATGAAATTTTCTGGTGGCCTTCAAAATCTCTGGACTTGGAACTGACACGTTTTTGAGCGCAATAAAAAAAAATTCTCATAAAAATCGCAATTTTACTTTTTTTCCCGTTTTTCTTGTTTTTTCTGTTTGTATTTTTGTGTGTTTGTTAACACGATTCCGGCTAAACCGATTCTCCAATTGCGATGAAATTTTCTGGAGGCCTTCACAATCTCTAAACTTAGAACTGCCACGTTTTTGAGCGGAATCGAAAAATTATTTCTCGTTAAAATCGCAATTTTACATTTTTTTATGTTGTTTTTGTTGTTGTTTGTTTTTTGTTGTTCATCATAGTAATTGACGAGGTATTGCGTGTAGTGAAACCGGAAGAAGATATAGAGTCAAGAACTATGATTTATGTGGACGATATAGTAGTATGTGGTGAGACAATAGAAGAAGTGCTAGAAGAATGGGATGAGTGGAACAAGGCAACAGAAAGATATGATATGAAAATCAGTAAAGAAAAGAGCGAAGTGGTAATCATGACAAAGAAACACAGACCTAGAGATAACAAACTTTTGCTGAGGGGCGAAGAGTTGACAACGAAAGAAGATTTCAACTACCTAGGAAGTGTGCTATCTACAAATGCGAAAATAGATGCAGAAGTTATGAGAAGAATTACATTGGCGGAGGGCTTCTACCAATCAGTCAGGAAGCTACTTTGGAAAGAAGAAATCCCAAGGAAATGTAAACTTTTGATCTATAAGCTATATTTTCTACCAATACTGACATATGCCACAGTGACATGGACCTTGGGACACAAAGCAGAAAGCCAGATTGTGGCAGCAGAAATGAAATTCTTGAGGAGTGTACTGGGGGTGACAAAAAACGACAAGATCAGGAGTAGTGTTATAAGGGAAAAACTAGGTGTTGAAAGTGTGCTAATAAGGTTGGAGAGAGAACGTCTACGTTGGTTTGGGCATATGAAAAGAATGGATCCGGCCAGGATACCAAGAAGAGAGTTTGAAAAACAAGAAGGGTTTAAGAAGAAAGTGGGCAGACCGAGAGAGAAGTGGGTGGAGCAGATTAAAGACAGTGTTGAGAAGAGAGGAATGGCATGGAACGAAGTGGAAGCAGGAAGACTGTGGGAAAACCGGGAGAGATGGAGGGAGCTTTTAAACAGACCTCTGGTAGTGGAGGAGGCGAGCGAGGAAGAAGCTGAAGACATGATTGTGTCAGGCCTGGCTAGCCGACAACGAAGATGTTAGCCCAAGAAACGGAGTAGTGTGATACTGCTCCCCCCAACCCGATTTAATGTTGGAAAAGGGGTCAAGATATATATATATATATAATTGTCTTCTACTTATAACACCTAGGCCTTCATGCTTTATTCAATTGTAATGATTTTTTCACAGAACCTAAATTTTATAAATTAATATATTCGTGTGAAACTTGAGCGCAATCAAAAAATTATTTCTTATTGAAATCGCTATTTTTTTATTTTTTTATTTATTTTTAAATCATTTCTGCGACGAATAACACCTACATGCTTTATCCGATTGTAATGATTTTTTCACAGAACCTTAATTTTATGAATTTATATATTGGTGTGAAAATTTGAGCGCAATCGAAAAATAATTTCTCAAGAAAATCGCAATTTTATGCTTTTTTTGTTTTAAAAAGTTACACTCATCCAACAGCGCGCCTGAAAAAGTGTTTGCGAAGCTTCCTAGTGAATAATTAATGAAATAAAATACTACCTCCACAGTTACAGTGATGCCAATTATTGTTTTATTATGGTGTTTGGCAGAACTATTATTCTTAATAAATCTTACACTAAAATTAAAATGTTTGTGCAATAACTATCAATGGAACTCCTATTATTTTTAAGTTATCAAAAGTTTTTAGATATTATTCACTTTAAAAATGTCTAGTTTTAACCACGTCGTATACATTTAGTTTAGGTATGCATTAATGGCTGTTCAAACATCCATGTTCACCCACATAACATGAGGTAATTGTGTATCATGTGTGTAGGGTTGCTGGATGGAACAAATCCCCCAAATGTGATCACGCATTTGAATGCTGGACTGTTGGTACGTCGGCTCCTGGAAACTGACCTCCAGCTCAGTGAAACTCAACATCACCACCTGTGGCGTTTATTGTTTACACAAAGCTTGGAGCATCCACCATCACTTTATCTTTGGAAAGCGGGCTGCCATTACTCGCAAGGCGGTGGAAAGACAGAACTGCACCAAAGCATTTTGAAGCAATGCTGTACTCCAGAAAACTTTACCATGTTCTTCCTATATGGTATGAAGAAATGTAAAATTACATTATGAAGAAGAGGGCCTATATTGTGTATGTGTAAAGAATGCCAAAAGGCATTTTGTTATATGTTATCTATTGTGGCCTACTACTCTTTAACATTGAGGTAAGATGTTGGTTTGGTGCCCAAGAGGGCCTATTGATTAGACGATACTTGTTCATTAACGGGAGCCCCCTCAATTATTTGTTAATTGGTCCCCCCATCGTCGTTTTTGTACTTATTTCTGTTTAAAATAAATAATTACAACTTGCGAGGAGTTGAATATGACTCTGACAGTGAACTTGACTCACACGTTCAACGTGACTCAGGCGAGTACAATCCATTGGAACGCGTAGGCCTACATGAGAGCAGTCGTCGCCGTGCAGCTGACATTGACGTTCACGGATACCAAATGAACCTTCAAAACTTTTAACGTTGCTATTTTAAACGAAAGTACTTTTCCATTGACAGTACTTTATATTATATTACTATTATATATTTTTTTTATTTATTTATTTTTAATAGCGACGTTAAAGGTTTTGTAGGTGGAGTATGTTGGCGTAGGCCGTGTCAGTCCTGGCGCAAAGTATGTAGCCAGAAAGGATGTTTTCGAGGCTTTGTTCGAAATAATTGTGTTTTCCTGACCTCCTGAAACTCAGATGGAGTAGATGTAGTAGTTATGATTGTCTAATGAAATGTTTTTACTGAATTTTGACATTTTTGGAGGGGGTCCCGTTAATGAACAAGTACCGATTAGACTAGTTGTATTGGGGAAGAGATCAGAGATCACAGGTTGAGGAAAACATAGTATCGTAGTAGCCTAGGTGATAGTCTCGTGTTGTAAGTAATGTAAATATTCATCTGCTCATGATGATTATGGTGACAATGTTGAAGTGCTGAAAGGTACAGTACTATGTACTTCTTTAATCCACTACTAGTAGCCTGTAGGCTACGTTTCCAGTTATTTTTCAAAGATT
This sequence comes from Sweltsa coloradensis, assembly GCA_024449915.1. NCBI lineage: Eukaryota > Metazoa > Arthropoda > Insecta > Plecoptera > Chloroperlidae > Sweltsa > Sweltsa coloradensis. The sequence goes on along the minus strand of JAMZAV010015024.1, from coordinate 2,887 downwards.
CCCTGACCTGGTTGTTCAATGTCTTATTACTTTTTTAAATTACAATGTATTATATGTTAATATTTGTGATGAATAAGTACTTGCTAACTAATAATATTGCTTACTTCACACGATAGAAAACAACTAGTCCCGTTTTTGTTTCATTGCAAGAAAACTCTGGAAAGAAACTGTGTAGATAAGCTTTGCAGTAAAACAGAACCCTCATCATGATAATTAGCATAGCGTAGCTGGAGATGAATTCTGAATGTACTGTGTTGTTATCACTTATCACTAGAGATACGTATTTTTAGCGTTTTTAGGTTTTTGATGCTAAATCGGTGAACAAATATTTGGTATAATGCTACAAATGCTAAATTTTACTAAAAATAATGTTTTTCCATACCCTTAGAGAACTAGTTTGGCAATGTATTCTAACATGTGTTGTGGCTATATTGAATTGAAATGTTCCCAAAATTCATCATTAATCATTAGAAGTGCAAGAAACACACCACATGTAGGTTTTAGTGGAAAGGAAAAAATAAATGCTACAAAATGCTAATTTGAAAAAATTAATGCTAAATAATCTAAATTTAAATGCTAAAAAAACGTACTCTACTTATCACTATCAGTGAGGTTAACATTAAATCATTTCTGTGGATAAGTTTGTAGATTGTTAATGTGTAGGCCTATTTATTTAGATTTTATTAATATCCATCATCATCTATCTAATAGGAAACTAGCCTTGGTTCAAATTACGTTTTATATTTTTTATTATTTATAGAACACAGTTAATTAATCTTCACTATTGGAAGAAATTTAAAACAAAATCCACGGTACCTACCGTACCTACCACGTTTTGAATTCCCACGCCAACGCTCGCTGATGGCCATGACATCGATGCGATGCCCACGCAGTTCGCAGCATGCTCACCATGGGACCCTCCAAAATGGCCGCCTTGTCGCTCATAATTTATCTCGACAGTACCTGGCCTAAGTAGACTACAAAAATGACAACAGGGTTTTGACAAGGCTGACTTTTACCGTAAATTTAAATGCACTTATGGGAGCTTTTATAACGCGTTTTTCTTTCAATCTAGAAATCTAAACGATAACACAACTGACAGGAGCACGGGAAGCGGTCTGCTAGCTTCCTTTGAGTGTGCGCCCGACTGCCCTGTGACGTAATGTGGATGTTCCAACACCCACATGAAGTCACACTACTTTTTGTTGTCTTTTGTCGAGAAGCCAGCCAGATTCAAAATTTCTTTGTTAAATATTGACCAGAATACAAAGCCGGGGGAAAAAATTAAAAAAATAGTTATTGTTAACATTTGATTTCTGGAATGAAGGCTAGATCTCTTTTATCTAAGATATTATTATATTCATTTTGATTGGTATTAACACTGCCCTGTTGCTATAAGTACCAGTAATTCGTTTATGTATGGAGCTTCAATTTTCTTACACATCATATTAAACCTAAGTACTACTAATAGTTTATTACACAACAAGGTGTCAAAATGCATCTGTATATATACCGTACAAATAATTTTATTTAGCTTACACCTGGGAATTTTTGTTTTTTTCTCCGTTGGCGCACTATGTTGGGTTGGGTTTACATCATCACACAACCACATACATGAAATTAACTGTTATCTCAAAAATTGCAATGGTTTAGAGATTGTTCACATGTGACAACAAAGTTATTGTTTTGGAAATCAGGCCAAAATTAGATACGGTTTGAGTCGTATGACTGACGAGTTTCTTGCACGCTTGTTTTTTAAAGCTCGCTCGGTCCTGCTGAGTTTTTGGGAAAAGAGACTAAGCACGGGGGGTTTGGGGGCTCTCTCCAACTACAGCACCGCAGACGAAAACTGTCAAAATCAGGTTTTTAGAGTGTGTTTGGTGCATTCTAGAAAAAATTAAGTGGGGTTATGTAATACCAAATTAATGTATTTTTTGCACAGTAAAAACTAGATAACTAATTAGTATAAAAAAACTAATTGGAACAGTGATGAGAATAGACTATGATGTTACAACCATTGAATTTGCATATCATTACGTTCGCGATTACGTCCAACAATAATGGGAAATTATCAAAATTGTTGGTCATTACTCTTCTGAAGTGGGTGGGGGGGAATTGCCCCCCCCCCCACTTCCTACGCGCCTACATGTAGCGATCTACGTCACAGGTCACACGAAAACACTGCTGCTGCATATGGATAGTCGTAGAGCAGCGGCGCTTCATGAGTAAACCTAATTAATTCCCTATATGTCGAAGCTTATAATTAATCCACATGTGTTTGGGTAGTGGGCCTTTGAAGCTTGTGTAATACTGTACTATTTCCTTTTTAAATCTTAATGCTGAAAAGTAATTGGTGTCCCTTTCATATCAACTTCACAAAATCTCTTTTCTAACAAAGTTTCTTTAAAATACTTTTTAACTCAATCTCTAGCCTCAGCAAAATTGCTTTTTGCTGTATTTTTAACCTCCTTATCTTTTAGCCATCCAAACACCTTTGGTGCATCTGAACAATTTTAGAATAATCCTTGTTTATTTCAGGTCTCAAAAAGTTTTAATGAAGAAAGCAAAGCACAGTATGAAAAGTTGCGGCTACGTTTAACTAAAAATCTTAAGAAAACGTTAGAATGCAACAACTTTGGAAATGGCCAAAGCTTTACTGTTAAGCTTCAGTTGAAAATAATTCACATGGTTTTGAAAGAATACATCGACAATAAGGACAAATCCAGCCTTGACGCAATTACACCATTTTTAGGCACAGTTCTCAAAGAGGCAGTAAGTATAATTAATAGTTTAATATTATTGTTTTATCCCGAGATAATTGGTGCCCTTTCTCGATTTCGTTAGTCGGGAAACACTCTCGTAGGTTTAATTGTTTTATTTACTTAAA
>JAMZAV010015023.1:0-12973 GCA_024449915.1 Sweltsa coloradensis | reverse complement strand
GTGGTGGTCAGAACCCCACAAGCTAGGGAGGCAGGGGTTCCCCACGTGTGGTCGTCTCCGTCTGTGTCATCATCCATCCGTGTTGTCTTTGTCGTCGCCGTCGGGGAGGTAGTCAAAGGGAAGGGGTTCCCGAACGACGACCCAGAGCTCGGCATTAGTTTCCGGGCGTGAAACCTCCCTATTCACGGGCCAAACCGGCAGGAGAAGTGTCAGTTGGAATTGAGGGCGACACTGAAAGAACATGACAATTTTTCAAATAGTATTGAATGACCTCGTACATAATGTGATTGATTGTAAACCAAAAACCAATCTTTCTTAATTGTACATTTTGAAGACAGAAATGTGTTCTCTAATTTCCAACACTTCTTATTTTGAATAATATACATTTATGGAACACAGGGAACAGTGCGTTATTTTGGAGCCAGTACCTGTTGATCGGCCTACTCTTTTAACCTAGGGACTCTATTTCTACATAACTTTATTTATTCATTCTATAATATTATGCGTAAAAGGGATTTCATGATCTCTTGCAAGTTGCCAAATCATTGGTCAAAAACATGATATCCATCTATATTAATCAATATTAATATTTATATATATTGTGTATTGCAATTTTTTGTCTGTCACCTAAAGTAGGCCTACTACTAATTTCAATGTCTGCATTGTTTTATCTATTTTGGCCTAAGATATCGGATTCATTCAGCCATCATAATAACATTGAAGTCATTATTTAATTTTGATTAATCTGTATGTATATGCCGCTCCAATTTGTTTTTGTAACCCCTGAAATAGAAGAGATTTGGTACTTTTCTGTATGCTAATGCTCATTTATGATCTGTTTGAGAAATTTTCCACATTTGGCTTATGGAAGATGGCCGATTCAGTGAATATGATATCGACGTTGAGATGCGGCGCCACAACTACTACTATTCGGCGAGGATCCAAGATCTTCAAGAGAGGCCAAAACGGCCAAAGCCAACGTACAATAAAAAGCCAGCAGCTTCCAAGAGCAAAAGAAGTTATCCAAAAAAACCTCAGCAGCCTTGATTTGTGTAAATATTTTTAGTTTTTTAACATGTGTATTAACATTTATATTTTATACAATACAGTAGGGCTAAACTTATATTTTAATTTTTGTGTACATATTTTAATCTTTTGCTTTTTTTACTTAAATACTATAGGTAGGCCTATTATTATTCTATGCTGACTGACTGTGTAGTAATATTATTAACTAAACGGAAGGCCCTAGCCTAGACAGTTGAATATAGTTGTAAAGAACAATATATAAATGAATGATATGAACAGAAGAGGGACGTACTAGGTCATTTACTAATTGATCACATGATACTTTACATTAGTGCTTTTTGAAGGTGTAGGCTACATTTGCCCTATAATTTGCCCTAAATTCGCTACATGTTAAGTATAGATGCCAAACACAGCAAATTATTTGATCCAAACGCTCTATTGTACCTAAAGCCACACCTTAAAGCTACCATGAGGTACATAATATAGAGAAATTCTCATCAACCACCACCATTCTTATTCTCCTTCCTATTATTACCGATACCAAATACACACGATATGTCCTACATGTTTTTAAAACCTATTCTTCTCCAGGTTGTATTTTTATAATGTGGTGTACATGTATAGTATATAGCTCTAAGAACTTGAATAGGAATTCCCGATTACTACCAGTGCGGGCAGCCCAGGCGGTGCCCGTGCGTGCAGCCCGCGCGGGTTACGCCCGGGATAAGCAATTTGTGTTTGCTGGGTATTTCATTCATCCATCAACTTTTTTCAAAAATGCTAAAAATGCACTCTGAAAACCTAATATTCCAAAAATGTATCTGCGGTGCCATTTATTGGGTGCTCTGTCTCCCCCCCACCCCCCTAAACCACCATGCTTAGAATTGTTTCCGAATTTACGCGATAGCTTTGTCATTCAAGTTATCGTATCAATTGCTACCGTATCGATGGTCAGTCCGAAATTTTATAGACTGATGTTACCGCAATATTGACGCAATCTACTAGTTAGCGATTGCCCGAGAAAAATGGAACCTCTCGCAAATAACTTCAGACATAAACACTGAAGACGATATAGAAGGTGTTCGTAAAAAGCGAAGAACAGTTGTAGCAAAACTGAAAAATGTTCAAAGATCGACTTGTTTCATCGAATGAGGAAGAACCCCCTAATCATGAATCCGACCATCAACTTGCGAAATTGCCAGACGCTCCAGCACCAACTTTACCCAGGCGTTCTCCTCGCAAGCATCAAACCATAGGTTTAGATACAGTTCACATTCATAATAGGCCTATGTATAAATCTTACAACCAGCCTATACACAATGATGGTTCATTCGCTGCATCAAAGCAAAGCACTCATTATTCTTCTCAACGATCAAACATTGAACCCTTTACTTCTTTGTATACAAAAGATGTGGCTAAACCATGTCAGTAAACAAGCATATGCTATTCATTCTTCTATGCATTCAGATGTATAATGCGACTACAATTATTTAGAGCTTAAAATGTACCCGTCCTGATGGTCTAGTGGTTAAGACGCCTGTCTGGAATGCGGGAGATCCGTGGTTCGATTCCCCGTTAGGCCGGACTTTTTTAATTTCTGAATTGTAGTAAATAATATAAAAGCATATGCTAGATCAAAATGCAAATCTGCTTGGGTGCTAGTCCTTATCAGTAAAAGTAGGCTTAGCCCTAAGTCCAACTCGCAAACTTCTCGTGGTTTGGCCCGTGAGTGCCCTAAAACTAATGGCGAGCTCTGGGTCGTCGTCGGGGAACTTTCCCCTTCCCTTTGACTACCTCCCCGACGGCGACGACAATGACAACAAGGACGGATAATGACACAGACGAAGACGACCACGACGTGGGGGAACTCCTGCCCTCCCCATATGCTTGTGGCTGGTTCTGACCAGCAGAGGCCCCTTGTCCCCCCGCGTCACCCCTTACGTTCCTCCCCTTGGACAGAAATATACATAGTGGTAGCTCACACTTATAGAAATTGTTTTATCTTGGAGGCGCGAATAATCTTAGCTGTAAGAGCGCCCTAAAACTACTAATACTAATACTAATAAACAGCTTATACAGGCAATTTACATGGACTCGGACATCAGGATTAAAGTGGTAGCATTAGGCACAGACTAGTGCAGGAAGTTAAGGCATAAGCAATATCCAATCAAATCCAATTTCCAGATTTTGTCATTTCCCAAGAAACGTTATCCACGGAGTCTGCCTTAGAGGCCTAGATAGGCCTACACAACCCTGATTGCCAACTAGGAACCGATTCGACATCTTACAGGATTACTACGCAGAATCCAAAAGAAGTAAGCCTACTCCCAAAAAAAGTGTTAGCACGACAGTTAGCACGACAAAGACCCGACGGTCACAGAAATTGGAAAACAACATGCAGACAAGCTTGAAACCCACTTACTGGTAAAAAGGAAAGGATTTCGATACAACCCAGTTTGCCACGGGCGCAACCTCCAACACGGCGTTGTCCATGTCCTGTAGAGTACATGTTGACTTAATACTATTATCTCGAGGCCCAAATACACTCGGAATCCAAATCAGAGAACATACCGACGTGAGTTCATTAAGGGTCAAGACGTCTAGTTATTTTCCCGGTGAGGCTCATTTAGACGCAATACAGGAAGGGAATCGACCGACAAAACGCTGAATACTAAAGATTGCACAACTAAATAGTGCAAGTAAATCGGACTTTGATTAAAGGGTGCACTGAACGTAAGAGTGCGGACGTTCGTGGAGAACACAGAGAGACGAAGTGACAACCGTTGACGGAGGAGGTCAGGAGAGTGCAACAACAATCGCAACGTGAACCACAAATGTCCTGGAAGGTTCTAGTGAGGATTGCCGAATGAAGAACCAGAACAAGGATTAGCCATGGGAAAGGTGAAGTGAGAAGACTCGCCGGGGTTTCGAACATCAGGGAATCGGAGGGGGCCCAGTCTAAACCACATACCGGGGAACCACAAGCTTCGGTAAGCCATGCACACCCATTAGTAAGTCATAGAGTCAGTAGAGGTATGAACCCACGGTCTGCCAGACGGAACTCATGGGTTTTCGATCCTAGGCCAGAATAGGAGGGTCATTATGTTTATCTGTAATACAGTGCTGATCTCTTAAGTGGAATCACGTCTAATTACGGGTTTCTACATCCCCCTCATGAACCCACCTACCCACGATCCCTGGTCCGTGCTAGTTAATTTAGGCTTAAAGAGTTACGCTACCCCCACTTAAACACTCATTTGGCGATCACCACCCTCAGCCAAAGGGCCTAATTAGCTATGCGTGACATGGTGATGGCGCCGGATTTGTATAGTTGCATTTTTGTGTACGTGTGTACAAAATGGGTTTTGGTGGGTTGTTTTGATGGGAGTAGATAGATACTCTGTGGGTGTCCGGGCGTTAGCGCGCCTGCGTAAGTAGGTGGCGGCTGGCGTGTCTATTGTCTCGGCGACCAAGCTTTCCGTGTCCGGTGAACTGCAAGCTCAGCATGAAGTTGGTACGTAACAGATCTTACCTGAGAGTATCGAGAGGGGAGGGATGCGGAGCTTTGGATAAAAACTTATGAAACAGCGGCGTCTATAAATAGCTGGTCAGATGATAAAAAGGTGTTTCTTTTACCTTTGTTTTTGACAGGTAGTCAGTATGAATGGTATGACTATAATAAGACGTCGGAACATAGTCGGAAACCGTTTGATGGGGTTGGGGAGCATCCAAAATTAGAGTGGTCGGAGCTCAAGGCTAGTTTTATTAAATGGTGGGGTGTTAAACGGGAGGATACTTATCATCAGAGTATTGTCGACCAAGGTTCCGTGTTCGAGCCCAGGGAGCACTCTTAGTCGACAGGGTGGTTTTCAGTTTTACCCTCAATCCACAGAAAGGGGGCTTTCAATCTTATCCTCAATTTCAACAGGGGGCTGTGGGGTCGGCTAATGCAATTCCAACGGGGGGCTATGGGGGCAACTGGGCGCATTTCAGCAGGGGGGCTAGGGGGCCCGCAATGGCATTTCAACAAGGTGGCTTCAACCAAGGTCCTCAAATGCAGCCGGTATCTTTTCCCGCCCCTATTCCCTCTAATATGCCAATGCAGCAGGGGGTTGTTTTCAGGACAGCAGCCTGTGGGTCAGATGGAGCCACGGTAGTACTCAGATGTATCAGGGTGGTAATAAGATATACCAAAGGGTGGTAATCAGATGAAACCAAGGTATAGTCATTTATACCAAGGTGGTAGTCTTATGCCACAGGGTAACACTTGATGTTACAAATGGTGCTAGGTACAGCAGGAGGGGGAGGAAGCGCCCAGCCTATATTCTTGATAAGGCTCGGCTGTGTGCTAAGGCAGATTTATGGATGACGGATCAGGAAAGAGCTAGGTGGTGTTTTAAAGGTTTTTGCCGGAGGTCCAAAAAATTGCTGGTGAAATTTTCGTGTACGGATTATGATGATTTGTTGGACTTTGTGGACCCGGTAGTGACCCTTTTCAAAGAACCAGTCATCAGTTAGATCGGAGGACGGAAAATTTAAGGGAATAATTTAAGGATCTAGGGAGTGGATGAAATTTGTCAAAATGCAAATTTGTCGGATAACGATTCGAGGGTTATGTGCGGTGAGATACAGGGACCCAGGGGTCAGGAAGGTTTTGTCCACCGATCTCCTCAGCGTGATTTTGACAGAAGGGTAGTTTGTTTTTATTGTCGAGAAAAAGGGTCATTTTAAGAGGGACTGTGTAAGCTAAGCGTTCGAGGCTCGTCGAGGAGCACCTGTTGTTGTCTCGGGGAACAGAAACCATCTTCTGTGCCGTTAACACCGTTGGAGCACCCTGTCTTGGGGAGTAGTAGAACTGGGGTGCCGACCGTTTGCAATAATGAAAAATTTCTAAGTTTTGTGTCCTGTGGTTACGAGTAGTAGTGACCTCTCCGGTGACGTTTAACGGGCAAAAAAAAGGGTAATTTCTAAGGTTTTGTGTCCTGGGGTTTTACGGGGTTAGTGACTCCCCTGATGACGATAAACAGCAATGAAAAGGTATTTTCTAAGGTTTTGTGCCCTGTGGTTAAAAGGTAGTGACATTTCGGTGACAACTAATAGCAATGACAAGGTATTTTCTAAGGTTTTGCTTCCTGTGGTTAAGGGTAGTGACATTTCGGTGACTACTTATAGCAGTGACAAGGTGATTTCTAAGGTTTTTAGTTCTAAGATTGAGGATGGTTTTTCTATGGAAATCTACTACTCACGAGGATATAGGGGATGTTTTGTTGTCTAATAGTAATGAGGAGGGTAGTGGAACCACTCACGTGGATATAGGGGATGCCTTGGGGATGTCATTGCTAGGTGAAGAGGGTAGTTCTTCGCTGTCTACCGTTCATGACGAAGTAGGGGATGCCTTGGGGATGTCACTGCTAGGTGAAGAGAGTAGTACTTCACTGCCTAAGGTCGATGAGTACGTAGGGGATGAAGAGGTGGTTTCGCTTCGTGGTGACGAGGGCGGAAGTACAACAGTGGCTACGTCTTGTGAGGATAGGAAGGAACCAGATGTGGTTGTTTGCCCTATTGTGGAGAGTAGTGGGACATCCTTGTCTTACGCAGCATTGGTTAAGAAGAGCGCCAAAGGGGTGTTCATACCCTAGTATGGGAAGTGGTGGCACTGACTTACCATTATCTTAAGGTTCAAAAGGAGTGGAAGCAGTGCTGTACAATTCGCTATTGGGTTCAAATGGGGTGGAAATGCCGTCTCATTTTTCACTTGCCTTTTAAAGGGGGGAGGGGAACCCAAAGGGGGGTGTCACAGTCCTTAGTGCATAGTTATGCCATGGACATAATTCTTCGTAGTTATACTGATTGTATTTCATTTTTGAGGTTATATTAGCAGATGTTTACTATGTGTTTTCTCAGTGTCAATAGTCGGCCTATGAATTATGCTGAGCTAGTAATTGTCGGTCAAAGCCTTTTGAGTGAGGCAAGGCATGTGAATGAACATCGAGTCTTCTAATGGGTCTGCAGCAATTAATTAATTGTTTGGTTTTGTCGATGCGGCAGAGTTGCACATTCAAAATCTTAGTAAACAAAGTGGACGGGGTTCTTACCTGACTGGTGACGGTGAGCATGGCTGTATTAACAAGTAACAAGTTATGTTGTTTTGGTTTAAATTTAAAAAATTTTATTGTTTTTTTATATAAATTGTAATGTTTTATTTCAAATTTAAAGATTTTTTTTTTTTAAATCATCAAACCAGTAAATTTAATCTGGTTATATGTTTCAAAAAAGTTTTGCAAAAATTGTTAATTGTAAATTCATTGTTTTTGGGCTGTGAATTGAGAATTATAAAATATTTTTTCTGATTACGAGTTACTGGCGAGCCGAGTCACGGCGGTTATGTTAGATAATGCGTCAGCTGTTTGTTGTTGTGAACGGGCGTGCCGTCAAGTAGGAACACGTGAGTTTGTTGTAGTACGCAAATGGGTGTTCGGTTTTTATTTATGTTACAGTTGACGCGCCCGCTCACTCGAATGGATATCGGGTGGAGAAGGGAAAGCAGTACATGTCTGCGATTCTGACAGACGACGGAGAATTTTCCGGCTCGTTTAGCACAATGTCGGGACCACACTGGCAAATTATTTTGATTTTGAAAAACTAGGAAAATTTTCCAGGAATTCCAAATATTAAATTTCTTAGGGATATTGGACAGTAAATCTTAAGGTGCCTACTTATTGTTTTCGTTTTGAATTACACACAAACAAATAATAAGCTAATTTATACTTGTGTTTTTTGTTATTGTTTGTGAACAGACTAAGATATAGGGATTTACAGGTTAAAATTATTTGATTCCTAATTCACAGGAATTATAGATTTGATAAGGAAGGTTTGACGTCGTTTGAGTCACGTTTTTTTATATTAGTACCGGATGTACATGCCAAAGGCGAGGTTATGAGTTACGTCCCGGGAAAACGTGGGATTCCTTTATTTTTTTTCTTTCTTAAACTAGGATTTTTTAGCTTAGGGGTCCTGGTATATTGGTTTCACTGGTTCTTTGGAGAGGATGTGGCGCCGAATGAAGTGAATCTTTGCCCAAAACAGAAGGATCTTTTGGCCAAGACAAAGGGAAGAAGGACTTATCTACTATTACGTTTGTCAAGTTGATTCTATAAATCTTAATGCATATGGCCAGTTTGTACACCTATGACATCGAATCTTAGTGGATTTCAATGAAGAATAAGCGACGCTCATTCAGGATGGAGGAACGAAACGAGGGCGTTTTCACCCCGAAGAGAGGGATGTCAGGTCCTGTAGAGTAATGTTGACTTAATCTAATTATCTCGAGGTCCAATACACTTCGGAATCCCAAACAGAGAACATACCGACGTGAGTTCATTAAGGGTCAAGACGTCTAGTTACTTTCGGTGAGGCTCATTTAGACGCAATACAGGGAAAGGGGAAACGACCGACAAAAAGCTGAATACTAAAGATTGCCAACTAAATAGTGCAAGTAAATCGGACTTTGATTAAGTGCACTGAACGTAAGAGTGCGGACGTTCGTGGAGAAACACGAGAGACGAGTGACAACCGTTGACGGAGGAGGTCAGGAGAGTGCAACAACAATCGCAACGTGAACCACAAATGTTCTGGAAGAGTTCTAAGTGAGATATTGCCGAATGAAGAACCAGAACAAGGATTTGCCATCGGAAGGGTGAATTGAGAAGACATTTGCCGGGGTTCGACATCAGGTGTCGGAGGGGGCCAGTCTAAACCACATACCAGGAACCACAAGCATTCGGTAAGCCATGCACACCCATTAGTAAGTCATAGAGTCAGTAGAGGTATGAACCCACGGTCTGCCAGACGGAACTCATAGGTTCGATCCTAGGCCAGAATAGGAGGGTCATTATGTTTATCTGTAATACAGTGCTGGTCTCTTAAGTGGAGTCACGTTTAATTACTGTGTCTACATCCCCCTCATGAACCCACCTACCCACGATCCCTGGTCCGTGCTAGTTAATTTAGGCTTAAAGAGTTACGCTACGCCCCCACTTTAACACTCATTTGGCGATCACCACCCTCAGCCAAAGGGCCTAATTAGCTATGCGTGACAACCGTTTACAATTTTTTTGATTGGATATTGCTTTACGTCTCATATTTATGCAACTTGGCTAATCGAGACGAAGGGAGGGGGCGTATGGGATGACGCGGGGGAACAAGGGGTGGACAAAGCCTGTGCTGGTCAGAACCAGCCACAAGCATATGGGGAGGGCATGGGTTCCCCCACGTCGTGGTCGTCTCCGTCTGTGTCATCATCCGTCCTTGTTGTCATTGTCGTCACAAGAACAGCTTGGGCGGGATAGTCAGTTTAAAGTAAGTTCAGTTTTTAAACATAATGCGAAAGTAAAGAATGTCGTGGATGGTTTAGAAAATCATTTTTGTGCCAGATGAAATCAAAATTATCATAGCAGGCACAAATGACATTAAAACTATAGATTTTCTTCCAAAGAACAAAACTAACAATAGCACTACTAATGTGACAGAAATCAGTTTTCTGCAGATCAATGAAAACATCATAGACAATACTTAATCTGATAAAAAAACTAAAAACAGAACAATGGTCACCTCGATACCTTAAAAGTATGATAAGCCTACCTAAAGAGAAAAATTAAGTTGACTTATGACCTACTAGAAAAGAAGTTATTAGAAACAGCAGCAGAACGATTTAAAACCTATCAGCCTTAAAGAGAACAAACTACACACAACATGGTCTGCATTTAAACCACAGTGGATGAAAGAAATTTTGCGAAGCCATCTCCAGAGCGCGGCTCATAAGCGGACGCACACGGAAATTTGCAGCGCTTTCGTACGGTTCTTGACCCGGGGGCGCAAATCTTGCCATCACGCACTCCTTGGGACAGAGCTAGGTTTGAAGATCAAGCCGGGCCCGTTCAAACCTCTTAGGTGTTGGACTTACCCCACTCATGTTCACGGAACTGTACAATGCAGTATCACAGTTCATCGCTCTACTGAAACTTGTATCGATGTTACTGCTCCATGTTCTCTTGTCTATCGCTGGTAATTTGCGCACGTCTTCTGTTTCAAACCTGACATCTTAAAGCGATATCGAACCTCGACCTAGCAGACGACTGTTTCTATGTGCCTGGCTCATCGATTTTCTTATCAGCGCAGAGCTGTAAAACATACTTTGGACTGGAGACATGCTCGTAGGCAGTAAACCAGCGGCCCTCAACAGTTGGTTTTAAGTCCGGGTGACTGTATAAAACCGTCCCCTGAGCCCTCATGTTCTTTTCTCACGGTCGCCGTCCTCAAATTGATACCACGCCCCATCTTTTCTCGAAGAAGAAGTGTCTCGACCCACCCCATCAGACCCACTGGATGCAATAGCTGAAGAGCATGTGGTACGTTTCGCCCGCAAAACTTGTCGCTTCGCTCGACGAGCAAAACTCCCCAGCCACTGGTCCACTGCTACCCGCCGAGTTCAGTGACGTTGCGCTACGCACTTGTTTATCAGCCTCACTCAGAAGCACTATTACGTAACGATTTTAAGCACTTGCCAAAACATACCCCCGTGTCTTCTCGCTCTACGCCCTTAAGCCCTTCATTGATCCCCGCGGTTATCTCAGGGTGGGCAGTAGATGGCATAACTCTTCACTTCATGAGAAGCTCGTCACCCCGTCTTTGCTCCCGAATGAGCTCACCTGTCCTCTCTCTTGTGTGATGCATATCACAGAACATCCTTACATTCTATTCAAAACCGCCACACCTACAGAGCAAAAGGTTGCATTGGCAAGTCGCTCATTTCTAGAAAAAGCCAACAGTACAACTTGCTTGTCAAGCTTTTATCAACAAAATCCGAAAGAACGACTTTTCTTATGATAACAAGATGCCCTAGGGGTCTGATTCTGCACGATTTTGGGAACTTGCTTCTCAGCCATGCAAGTTGTAATTGGCAACGACCTTATTCACTGTCAATGATGTTCAGAAATGAGCCCCATCTTCTTTTTTGGTAGCTGGTATTCAGAAAAAATGGCCAAACATACACGAGCCTGACACTATTAGAAGGGAGAGGGGCGAGCCTAAAAACACTAGTTTTTTTGAATGTTCGTGAACGCCTTAAATAACGACTCAGATTACGAGTTGTGGAAGATTTGCCACCAAAAGAGATCGCGTGGTGTAGGAATAGACGTGGAGAGTGATTAGAGAGGAGGTTTCCGGCAAGATAAACTGGATCTCGAGCTTCAAGCGTATCGTGAGCACGCAAAACCGCCTTGGGAAATGATACATTCACGTGGTGGAAACCCCAACAATGCACCATACCCAAACGTGGCCCAGCTGGCAAAAAATACTTGTTGTCGGCTGAGCAGCCCTGTGAACGTTCAGTAGGGGCTGGGCGAGTGATACCAAAGCAGGAGCAGTAACAAGGAGCCCCAGTGACATGATGTTTAAAACATTTTTCACATAGGACACAAACACAACAATGCAGAAAGAGTGAAGATTGTTCTGTAGGACTTGTCGAAATATTAGGTATTCTATTAAATCTAAGTTTTTTTAATCATAGTAATTAATTATTTATCAATGTCCACGTAACGTAGGCCTATCACAGTGAAGCACTAGGAGATTTTATTGCCTAGCCCATTATCTCGCGTTTATCACTTATGCACCACTCTAAACTTGGATAAAACCAAGATGGCGGCAGCCAGAGGCAACCTACATTTGACTCCGGAATTAATATGGATTTTAAATGTTCTAAGTGTTCGAGAAAAGTGGTGAACGGCTTAAAATGTACGAGTGAGCGGCGGGTGCATCACAAGTGTTTTTAAAGTGCAGTTGCAAGTATAAAGGGAGGACAAGTCATTAAGTAATGGCGATGACATTAGCGAGTGGTATATGTGAGGCCTGCGGTAGTGACGGCCTGGACAAGTGCTCTCTAACGGGTAGGCCTACTGATGAATTCCCAAGATTTAGAGGTAATGGAAATTAAAATTAGAAATAATCATCTCGTACGAGAAAATTTCGATACTAAAGGAGCTTTTTATTTACTACAATTCAGAAATTAAAAAAGTCCGCCCCAACCGGAATCGAACCACGGGTCTCCCGCATTCCAGGGGGACGTCTTAACACTAGACCCCTCAGGACGGGTTTCATTTTTAATCTCTAAATTGTAGTTGCATTTTAAAATCTGAATGGATGGAAAGTACTGCAACGAATATCTGCTGCCTTTGAACTGACCACCAAACATTAATTTTTAATGTCATTACCTTTACGCAGGTATGAGCGAGGGTTTATTTCTCGATTTGGTTGATCGGGAAAATATAAGTAAATAAAAAAAATTACACCCACGGGGGTGTTTACCGATCAAAACCCAAAACGAGAAACTAAAGGAGCTGTTGGACCAATATAGAGAAAAAACCAACTACTGAAGGACAAGGTAAACAATCTAGAGGCTGAGATGCGCAGGGCTCAGGAGCGCAGCGAAATAAATCTCAATACAGATGGAGAACTCAACGATTATGTGATAACCAAGGACACCTCAGATCCTGAACGAGATTACCGTCAAAATTATAGGCAAACTACAAAGGAAGAAAATGAAGAAAAATACAAGAGGATTCTATCACAACACGTCGATGGTAAATACAATGACCCAATGAATTCGCGGCAAGACGTTAACGTTATGGAAGGGCCTACAGTAAGTACAACTCCAAGGTTTCATACTTTGCCTCGATGGCAGTTGAATGTCGCCTCACTTGCAACAACAAAAACGTGGGTTAGTTGTTGCTTTGAGTTAGTCAACTTGTTTCTAAACAGATAGTGGATCTGTTCGTAGTTATTTTATTTTGATCAAATCCATTAATCTTCTCGTTTTATGTGTGCTTTGACTCCTTTACCCGACAATGCAGCTCGGGTGTCGTCGGGGACCTTTTCCCTTTGACTCCCCCGA
>JAMZAV010015022.1:0-13868 GCA_024449915.1 Sweltsa coloradensis | reverse complement strand
AGGGAGGAGAAAGGGGAGATAAACTGGGAGAAATTCACTAGTGAGGCAGAATGGTAAGAAGTCAATTAGAAAAAAGACAGCTCATCCGGTTCAAAAGGACACGACCTACTCGAAAATCCATGATGTGGAATTTGAATCAGGTGAACAAGACGGAAATCTTACAAGACAGATATAAAGCTTTGAACGGACAATATAAAGGCGGGAAACCGGACGAAAATGCCAAATCTCGACTGGAACGAAACAAGAGTCCATCTCTACTGGCAATAAAAAACCATGATGACATAGAAAAGAATGTTGGCATTTTAAAAGAAGTAAAAGTGTTTGGTTACAATGTAATGGGAAATAGCTAATTATTTTTTTTAATGCAATATTATTGCTACTGTCCCCATCTCATTTTCTGTGTTTTCCTTTAAACCAGACATTTTCTTCATAGTTTATTTTCATTGAAAGTCATAACTTGTCTGTAAGTACTGAGCTCAGATGCTCTCGTTTTTCGTCCTCACAAGAAGGTGTCTGTAACAATGGAATTATGAAAACTCAACAGCATTGATAATTTCAATTCAAGATTACCTGAAATGTCATTCGCGGAATTTGAGTTCAATAAGTTAGTAAGCTGAACATTATCACTTAAACCATATCATAATACACTAAGCCGACTGCAGAGCTTTCCTAAGATTAATACTACGATCAGAATGTTGACTTAAAATTATAGGTAGTTTAATTATAACCTATAAAATGGTTTGATATAATTTTAAATGATCTGGCACGGCTAGCTTCAAATATCAAACTGGCCCAGCTGACAAATACAAAATTTAGTTGGCGGTTTTCAAGGTTTACACAAAATTTTTGATCTAAATGTAAAACTTTCTTTATTTTAAAACTAAGTCAATAACTACCGATTTACGTATCAATTTTAATATGGTCTACTTTGTGCCATATGTTCACTGTTGCAGAATTAGAAGGGCCCCCCATCAAGGCCCTTCGTCTGAAGACTAAGGTCCTATCTATCTTCGTGTAATTGGAGTGGCTAAAGCGTGGCAGACATTGGTAAACAATTGGGGTCTTTAAAAAAGTTCTGTAAATCTTTAAGAAGGTTATTTATGCAATGTTTAAGCGAAAAAAATTTGTTCGAAATTAACGTACGGAAAAGGGTTTAAACGTCTCGATACATTTGGCAGCTCTAAAGTAAGTTTTAAATTGGCGGTAAATTTCAATAATTTCGATCAAAAATGCGGGAGGGTGGGGCAGCCAATATAAAGTCAATAATTTAACATTATTTGTCGCTTGTCGTGAATAGGTTTCTACTTAGTAAACTCAACGTTCAGTTTAGTATTGAAGCAAACGTTAGGCAACCATACTTGGGTTTGCCTGTGAGCCGAGAGGTATTAGTGCCAGCAACTCGGGCATAGGAAAGTTTTGGAGCAACCAAGTAGTAATTCTTAAATCAATTCAAATAGTTTATTGAATGATAGCATTTTCGTAAAAAGTTTGCTACTAGGGATTGATACCAGATAGCTTATATTCATTAAACCATGTTAAATGTGTGGGTGTACCAGTTTTATTTGTCCAAATCACTTTAGCTTGAGTAGAAAAAACACTCATTGCCAAATCGGACTGTCACTTTTTTGACCTCTGTCCTTGAGTGAAATAGAAAATACCGCTTTAGAAACGGTCCCTCGCATCACATGTGTCATGCCAACATGAATAGGCATGTATGCAAGTTGAAATTGTAAAATATTTTAGAGACCAACCCTTTTTTAAAATGTTCTTCAGTAATTAATGTTTATCTCTTTTTTAGGGGAATACCACTAACTACCAAATTATGCATAGCCGCCCTAATAACATTTGTGCTTGATCATTGGATGAGCGACCCGAGCGAAGCGAAGATTCCTTTCATACAGGAAAAAAAAAACCCGGAAAATTTTTTTTTTTTTTTTTTTTTTCTTTCTTTCTTTTTTTCTGTTTTTTTGTTTTTCTTTTAACACATTTCCGGCTAAACCGTTCCCCGTTTGCGATGAAATTTTTTTGGGGCCTTCGAAATCTTTGAAATTGAAATAAAAAAATTTTCCTCCTTGAATTTAAACAGAGTAAAAATCCTTTAAGCAGTTTGATTAATGTAAAAAAATTGTAATTAGACTTTTCCCTTTTTTTCTAGCTGGCGCCCGACACTGGTCACTGACGAAGCACCCCCCTCAAGCATGTTCAACCCTCCGGTCTCCTCCGCCCACCGAAAGACTGATGCCCTTTTCCGTTCTGGGCTGTCCGCAGAGCACGTCGAGCAGATTGCTACGGTAGGATTCAAAATTATCTACGTTAATTTTTTCAATTGTAGTACGAAACCCTTTTTATGCTAACTAAAACAAAGTAAATAATAAAAAAATAAACTTCATCAACTTTTTAATCATATAGAAAATTTAAAAAGTGTTATTCTTTCAGATTTGGTACAAAAAAGGGTTTCACGATAAATTTAAAATGCCATGAATTGAAATGGAAGTTACGAGATATTTTGAAACAATCTGCAGACCAAGTAGTAGGGGACCGCAGTAAAGATCTTAATTTTTTTAAAGATAGAAATTGATAGATAAAACGTATAGAAAAACACGGAACAGTTTTGATTTCTTCGTGTTGTGTAGTCTATTATTGTTTTGTTTACTTACAAGAATCGTGCCCAGCCAGGCAGCTTTGGTTCCTATACAACATCTTTGTTGTAAGCATTAGAAATGGATTTGTTTTTGTCCATCTTCAACGATGGCAGATTCTATGACCTAAGATGAAACACCCTTCCAAGACGAGTGTGGTCGTAGCAGCGCTAGACTAGTAGAGCTTGCTAGCAGGCGGTTCAGTATTCTTTAATCAGTATTTTCAATTTTATACTGTAGTTGCACCTTCCACTACGCTCAGCAGTCCATTGATATAAAAATCTGTTGCAGGCGTAATGTGTAAAAGCAGTGGGTCTGGAGTTTTTATTGGCGAGGCAAATAAAAAACCTTGCCGAATGCACCAGTTTGGCATGGTCCATAGCATCTATCACCACCAAAAACCATAATAAGCGTAATATTAAAAGTTTATTCATCTTCAAGTGACACTTAAATATGTACTCCTGACGTCACAAGGCAACATGGTGAATGACGTGGTACCAATCCCAGTTGTCCGAAGTTGACGCCTGATTCACGGCAACAGCATGCGACTAACTTTTGCTTCTGAAAAATATCTTGAAAGTATATTAAATGACAATTTAAATATTAATTTGTGGTTTAGTGATTATTTCATTTTGACACAGTACTAGTATTAGCGTTATAAAAATTTGTAGCACATAGATGTAACAATTATCAAGGGCTAAGTTTCTCGACCATCTTTTTGCTGGCCAAGAACTACTGATGCTCCAAGACCTGTAAATATGCACCATCCTGTTTAAACAAGATAATCTAATTAATAGAATTGCACTAGAACAATTTCTTGCCAGCATCGAGTCAATATGCCAGGTTGTGCTTTTATCAAAGGGCAGCACTTGAGTACGGATAGCCGGAAAGCGTGCACGTTGCATATTATTCTACGCTGTAAATGTTCGTTCTGCATTTCTTTTTCCAAAGTGAGTATATTTCTTGTCTTAAACAGTTCTGATCGTTTTTACAAAGAATTCTTTTTGGAAATCGATCAGTAGCTTTTTGTCAATAAATTGTTGCCCTCAACGAGCCAGACACTTATGTGTACGAGCATTAAATAAATAAATAAATAGAAAGTATTTAGAGTCTAACCACCAGTATATAACTATTTTCAGTGGGGCAGTAAATCAAAGCGGAAAGACCCGACGTGTTTATGACAGTAACGAATGTGTCAAAAAACGAAGTAATCGCATACAAATGATATGTTTGCTAAGAATATTCATTTAAGTATTGTCCAAATAATGAATAGAAAAAAGTTAGAGCGTAAACTGATAGTGATGCGCATCAGGCATGTGTTGCTCTAATTTGCGTACCCTGAGGATATACCCATACTAGTCGTCCTATCGAGGGATTAATCTTTCCATTTAAAAAGGCGTCAATAGTCACAAATGGGGGCATCAGTAACAAAATTAGCAATTTACATTATTTTAATGGACCTCTAGGGATTATAAAGGGAAACCAAATTTAGCCCGTCACTCATTTTGGAAAAAACATCGTTTTTTTCCGGTTTTCCAGGGCACCCGAATTAAATAGGCAACTGGAAACTAGAACAAATGGGTTTTCAGCAAGGCTAAATTAAATTGATCCCAATGAGTCATGATTATTTTTATCAATAAGGTGTCATCCTCCCCTACCTGTAATCAAAGCCTCCCAATTTTCCTGGTCAGTTTGAAAATTCATCTATTTTCACTAGTAAAATGAAAGTTAACTGCCTTATTGTTCTTAGGTAGACTAAATTTCATTGTAATACCTCATTCAACCATACTGGATCATATGTAAAGTAATAAAATGTCTGGAGGATTTAAAGTTGAACTAATTTAAAATCTTTTAAACAGGAGTCGAATAATTTCTCGCCGAGGTAGTGAAAAACTTTTCCGCTAAAAAAATATAACTGCTATACAGCAGGCGGGTCCTCTTCCAGAGTTCAATTGCTTTCAAAATTTCAATATTTTAACATTAAAAATCAGTATAGTGGCACTAACTAGTATGGAAACCGTAGTATTGGCTATTAAATTTTTAATCCTTAATTTAGGCTACGATCATTAATCTTGGTTAAAACTTCTTCCCGCGTCCGCCCGGTCCACATTGATTACTCATGGTCAAACGGCAACACGTGACTTAGCATTGAATTGATAAGTGTTTTGTTTTACCATCATCAAGCTATTAGATTCCGACTGATCATGCTCGGATAGGAATATTGTTATGCATTCAGCACAAAGTATAATGCAACAAAAGTTAATTTAACCCTTGCCTTAAAGTAATATTCCTATTTTGGAAATGCTAGATGTAGTAATGCTCCACCTTCCCTTTTTAAAAACATAAGTAAACTGCGTAAATAATCCCTAAAATAATACTAACAAAATTTAAAATCATTTAAATCCCATAAAGTTGCCATTAATCTAAAATCTACCAACTAAAAACCTTTAGACAGGTAAAGAAATTTCCCCTTTCTTCCCAATTTCCTCGACTTCACTTTTCTCAAAATTTCGACCCAGACCACCCTCATACTATTGGAATTTGTCTGTCGGACACTGTGGCCACTAGACCCAAGCCGTTTTAAGCCTTGACTTTAAAAAATGAGTGAAATAAATAAGTATAAATAGATTAATTATAAATGCACAATCGCCACTCAAGTATTTCTTAACACCCGTAAAAATCTCACCGCAGAATCATCGCTGGCATATAACCCCGAACTCACCTCATCCCTACACATTCTAATTATTTAAAATTTTGGGTGTATGTGAAACCATATTCGTCAACCTCTCCCCTTCAAAGCCTTCAACCGATTCGCTGATGGAATTTCTTTCCTATATCCCTGAACAGAAAATTATTAACTTGTCCTGTAGTATTTTACATAAGAATGCTGATCAATTGTTCATTCCCTTGTAACCCCCCTCGTCCCGAACCATTTTGGGGAGTTAGTCGTCCGCGGTGGAAATTTCGAGTAAGGCACGGGTTCCGAAGCGTTAGGTACGTCAGGAGGGTTTCTTGGATCCCGCGTAAGACCTGGTCTTTTGTTACCTTTCCAGACTCGCCTGTGTACGTGACATATTGATTCTGCAAGCATTGTTCTAATGACGTTGAGAAAAATCTCGAATCAAATCAATTTCCCTTAGCTTTTAGATTAACTCGGCCTGTATGCCTTGCATTTCTCTTGTCTCGACTCTTCTAGTTGTAGAAGTTTCACCATATCTTTTCCTACAAGCTCACCTTTCAATACTGAGGAATATCTGAACAATCTTAGTTCTAGACTTCTGCTTCTTCTTTACCTTTCATAGTTGAAGTCTTGATCATCTTACCCGCATGACCAAAAACACCCATTGTCTTAAATTACCCAAAACTCTCCATTCCTCAGTTAGCGTGCCCATAACGTACTTAAGGGGCATTACCCAAGATTTAATCCCATAATCATCAGGGCTTCCTTATAAATCGTCTCACCCTTGTTTATCACACTCATCGTCTGAAATACCTTTGGGTGCCAATAATGAGATTAACCAGAAAACCTTCCACCACCACCTGAGTAAAATTTACTGTGCATGTCATTACCCCATTCCTAGTGAGAAAAGTTGCCACGACGCATCTCGCAATGACTTAAAGTTTGGCAAATACGAAGAGGTGGCAATACAAAGGCATTGTTCAGTGTGAATGTCTCTCAAGCACATTCTATTCTTGTTTTTGATCAAGTTCATAGCAGAAAACGAAGATTCACATATCCAAGTAGAACCAAAACATCGTACAAATACATACCGCGAGACATCGTAATTCAGGATAGTTGCTGTCGTTTACATCATTAATCCAAAGTCTACGAACCGTGTGCTGTACGTTATTTTTAGCTTATTTTAGTTTTTCATTCAATTCGAAATCATTCTTCAGTTTGCAGAACTCAATTTGCAGTTCCCCATCATTCATGGACGGAAACATGCTCTTAACGCTCTTTATCATGTCTCCAGTTGACAATAATAATGAGAGATTTGTCACAATGCGAAATATAATCTTCTTCCCGTGAAATTCTTCAAATCTGTCTTCGAATTCTTTTGCCAACATTTTGATGAAGAAATACGGATCATAATCGTAGCTTGCATCGGGATCGGTGTCCACAAACATTTTATGGGGGGAAAATGAAAAGAAGTTTCCATGAACGGTAAGTTGATCTTTAAATGAGCCAATCAGGGGATCAAACCGAAATAATTTTCATTTCGGTTTGGTTTTCGGTACAACATTATTTTTCGGTTCGGTTTTCGGTTTGGTTCGACCTTTCTAAAAATAACGGTTCGGTTCAGTTTATTTATTTTACATTATATAAGGCAAAATATCAATAAAAGTATCATTTTTTGAGAGTTGAAACGTTTGTAGGATATTTACTAACATTAATTACCGATACATGCCCACATCTATTCAATTGCCAAAACATGTTCCCAATGTTCCTCAGTCCAAATCAGGTCTGTGTCTGTAGAGGCCGATATGAGAGACTGGGATAATGAACGTTACGGTGGAATGTGGACTTTTGAGTCTGGCTTTGGGCATATATATGTTTGGAATTGATAGATGTGGCATGTATCGGTAATTAATGTTAGTAAATATCCCTACAAACGTTTTCAACTCTCAAAAAAATGATACTTTTATTGATATTTTGCCTTATATAATGTAAAATAAAATAAACTGGTTCAAACCGGTTTAAAACGGTTCGAACCGAACCGTTATTTTTAGAAAGGTCGAACCAAACCGAAAACCGAACCGAAAAAATAACGTTGTACCGAAAACCGAACCAAAATGAAAATTATTTCGGTTTGATTCCCTGATTGGCTAAGATAATGTAGTAAGGCTAAATGTAAATAGACGACACTCCCCGTCAATTACCGATACATGCCCACATCTATCAATTCCAAACATATATATGCCCAAAGCCCGACTCAAAGTCCACATTCCACAATGTTCCTCAGTCCAAATCAGGTCTGTGTCTGTAGAGGCCGATATGAGAGACTGGGATAATGAACGTTACGGAACGGGGAGTGTCGTCTATTTACATTTAGCCTTACTACACTAAATTAAAGTGACCTTAATTTGATTTCCACGGTTAACTACAACATTCTGATGTCGGTGTTTTATGAAAAGGTGTGGTAGGCAGGTGTCTTTGGACTTATGAAAAGAAGGTATGGCCCGGACTTGTGAAAGGGAAAATAGAACTTTTTTTTTGCTTTCCCAATTTTCGTTGGCGATTTTTAGACTTGTGACCGAAACTGCCCCTGAACTGAAATAAACCGAAATAAGAAATTCGGTTACGGTTCGGTTTTCGGTTCAGGCACTTTCTTATAACGGTTTTTCGGTTCAGGTTTTCGGTTTAGAAAAAATATTGTTTTTTTCGGTTTTTGGTTCGTACCGATTTGATGCCCTGGAGCCAATCGACTCATACAAATCGCCTATTAGCTTGTTTTTCCCTTGCTTGCATCATCAAGTTTAGGTTGTTCGTCAACTTTAGTATGTCGGCTAGAAATGCAACATTAATCATTTGCTCCAAGTTTTGTATTAAGTCCACAAATTCTTCAGCACCCTTTGCATTGCTAGAAACTAAAAATACAGCAATTTCATTCTTTATGGCCCAGAATGTGCTAACAGTCTCGAAATCATAAAAAAATGGCTTGGCCATTGAATTTGGTTCATGGCCAAGATTTTTTATATGATTTCGAGTTTTAAAATTTTACTTTTTTACCACAAAAATCGTTGGCTTGGCGCTCGTCAACAGGCGAAATGATCTTACTTATTTTCAAAGCGAAACTAGGGAGATAGAATAAAAAGCTTGGCTCAACTTCTATATCTCACAGCATTCACAGCCGAAGACTTTTGAAGGAGAGCTTGGCTGCCGTTTTTTTTACAAATTTTTGTATTTGGTTGGATAACAATTACATCTACGGGAGTGTTTCCCGACTAACCAAATCGAGAAATACAGTAATGAAGTGTTACAACATCGGTTATTTAATTGTTAATGTTTTTTGCAAGAAGTCATGTATGTATGTCTGTTGAATGTGCATTGTGTACTTGAAAGTCAGCCTGTCTGGGACTCGAACCCAGATCATCTGGCTATGCAAACTACTATTTTGTTGCTTGAGCTAATGAA
This sequence comes from Sweltsa coloradensis, assembly GCA_024449915.1. Classification (NCBI taxonomy): domain Eukaryota; kingdom Metazoa; phylum Arthropoda; class Insecta; order Plecoptera; family Chloroperlidae; genus Sweltsa; species Sweltsa coloradensis. The sequence goes on along the minus strand of JAMZAV010015022.1, from coordinate 5,093 downwards.
GTGTGAAAACTCTTATTTATTTAATTTTTCAAAAGTGGTTGTGTACGTCTGTTGTGTGTGTGTTGTTACTTGAGCTACTATAATGAAGTGTTAAACGAGTGAGTGAGCCATGTGTTGAGTACCTGGGAACATTCCCTTTCTTCCTCCTACCTAAGGCCTCTCTAGCCTATCATTGGCTAGAGTGGTGCATTACAGCCTTACAGTTGACTTGCACTTATACCAACTAAACTCAAAACCCTACTAATGATATAAACGTAAATGTTCCCGGGTTCTCAAAACCTGACTCGCTCACTCGTCTTAACGACTTTGGCGTTTTCCTAGTATTTAAAAAATTATTAAACATGTTTTGAAATGCATATAACGCAGTGTAGTCTACATCAACTGTGACAACACTATGGGAAACATAGCCAGTACGAAATACGTGTAAATATTGCAAGGTTTACTCAAATCTCCTAGCAGAATTCGGGGGTATCTTGAGCGTGCAAGATTCCATACACCTTGGTCACTGCATACATTTACAATCACAGCCACAATAATTTAAAAAAAATGACTTCTTCAAAAATAAAACCATTGTCATTAAAATAAATCCTACAAATTTTAAGAGTATTTTAAATTTATTATTTCTTGTAGGTTTAAATTGCAAGGGATTTTAATCATTTTGTTAGCAGCTATGCTTCCATGCAGAAGTCCAGGGTTCAATTCCCGCTCTAGGCAGAAGTTTTTACTCTGATTTGGGCTTTCAATCATTATTGGCTTCAGGAATGTGTAAACAGTGACTTTGGAGCCGCCCTAGCAACAAGTACCATAATGAAATTCGATGGTGTTTCAATTAACCTTGAATGGATTCTGGTGCTGTCCGCTGTGTTTCTGCTTTACTATGCGGTCTCTAGTTGGTCAATTGTTTCGCTTGTCCGTGGTGACTCCACCTACAGGGTTGGCTTAGGTCTGCTTTAAATTTAATGTCCCCACTGAAAATCAGTTCTGTAACTGACTGGGTGACTCTAAATACATATTTAATTTATTAATTTTATTATTTTTATTGGGCAAAAGGGTTCGCAAACATACATTTAAACAATTACACTTAATAAGGCCCAGCCTCAAATGAGCATATCCAACTTGGTTTCACGCAAGGTCAAAATATTCCGCAAGTTCGCAAACGGCTACCTACACATGAAAAGATTAATCTCTGCTTTTGAAAAACAACATCATTGTACAATACAACCGTTGTTTATGCACCTAGTAACACTACCAATAAAGTAAAAACTTGCTAGAACTTATTTTAAACCACACTTTGGCTTAAAAAGACTAATCGGTACATGCTTTCACATTAATCACACAGAAACGCAACCGGCCTGGTTTAATTGCTGCCTCTGGTAAACCAAAGGTAAAACTATGGTAATATTTGACATGATGAAATTATCAAAAAAATGTTTACAATTTTTTAACTTGGGGGAAATTGTCTAAATTCATCACTCTTGATTCTTCTGAAATGCTTGCAAAATCTCTACTCTACTCTAAAGAAGAGTGCATATCTTCAGTAAATGGGTAGGACAGAGACTTTTTAGTTACGCACCACATCTTAAAACGTACCAGCTTTTAGTTTAAACTCTCCCTCTCCCAGGTTCTGGCCTGATATTCGTGTACTATCTTGCCCATCTTTGACATATCTAAAATAATCAAAATGTCGAAATTCTATATGTTTATTTTTTTACTAAATTACAAGAATTTTGGGAATTAGTAGACAAATTTGAGTTTTTACATTTTTCCATCTCATTTACTTGACTACCGATAGCGTCCCTGTTAAGTATCCATGTCCTACGAGATTTCTACAATTTAGTCTTTCTTTGCCATTACTTACATTCCATAGTCCTAAGGATTTTTTAGAATAATGTCAACAACACCACACATACTACAATTGCCAAATACAGATGCCGAGGTAGACAAAATCTATCTACTAAAACTAAATTATCCAGATTTCTATCTTGATTGGATGAGCGTAGCAGAGCGAAGCGAAGATTCCCATTTTCACCTACACTGTAGAAAAAATCCGAATTTTTTTTTTTTTTTCTTCTTTCTTTTTTTGTATTTTGTGTATCTGTGAACACGATCCGGCTGAAACCAATACGTCATATTTGCAATGAATTTTATGGAGGTCTATGACATTCTCTGACGAAAACTGCACGGAGGAAAATGGATCGAAAAATTATTTCTCATGAAAATCGCATTTTACGATTTTTTCGATTTTAAACAAATATCTAAGACTTATAACATCTACTGCTTTATCACGTTGTAACCGATTTTTTCACAGAACCTTAATTTTATGAATTAATATATTCTTGTGAAATTTAGCTCAATCGAAAAATTTTTTTCTATAAAATCGCAATTTTTACGATTTTTTTAAAATTTTTAAACATTCTTTGACTTATAACACCTACATGCTTTATCCCATTTGTAAGATTTTTTCACAGACCTTAATTTTATGAAGTAGTATTTCGTGTGTAATTTGAGCGCAATCAAAAAATCATTTATGATATCGAATTTTAGCGATTTTTTTCAATTTTTAACATTTCTTCGACGAATAAAACCTACTTGCTTTTAAATCCAATTGTAATGATTTTTCTACAGAACTTTGATTTTAGAAATTATATATTCGTGTAAATTTGAGCGTAATCGAAAATATCTATTAAAAAATCGCAATTTTATGCTTTTTTTCGTTTAAAAAAAAATTACGCTCATCCATCAACGCGGCGGGACCTTAAGCGTTTTCTAGTGTAATTGAACTTTCACCTGCACGTTTCTCTTCACCGTCAGAGGTATAGGTAAACATTTGCGCATTCTTAATTCATAAACGTACAGTGTCCCATAACAGCTCCTCGAAAAGCTTGGCAAAATAGAATTTGCGATTATTAATTTAACGTAGTAGTTTATCTAAGTTCTTTTTTTCTAATTAATTTAAACGTAAACATGCAAATTTTATTTTGCCAAGCTTTCAGGATGCTGTTATGGGACACTGTACGTTTATGAATTAAGAATGCGCAAAAGTGGTAGGGTAGATGAGCTTGGCCCTTTTTTAGATCTCATGTCTTTTGAGTGTGTAAGTTTTGGCTGTATTTCTACAAGTTTTGTTATGTGTGTGATCTCATTACTTTTTCAAGTTCCATTACAAAATTATTTGTTAAAATATAATATTTTTATCAAATTGATTTAATTTTAATGGGATTAGCAATAACAATAGGATTTAAAATATCTAGGCCGGATTCATGTACATCCTGGGTATAGGTGGTATAACCAGGGTATACGACGGTATAAGGATGGTTAAGTCTAGGCAACTCACATCCAATTAAAACTTTCCCATGTAACAACAACGCACAACTAATGTTATTTTACACCTATTTCCTGCAGCCACAGCCATGTAAATCATCAGATAATCAAAGAATATTGAAAATTTTCACCATCTTTTTGTTTTACATTTTCATTAAAAGTGACAGGAGATTGCGTGAGCTTATTTAAAGAAGAGAAAAGGCTTATTATTGCCGTTAATTTTGGAATAGCCTGGGAACTATCATCCCCATTGTTTATCTGCATTAGGCTTTTAGTTATCAAAACTAGTTATTTGTGCGGGAAGTGTGTCAGAACTAAGTTGTGCTGGCCTGGGGTTTGGCTAAGAAAGGCCTAGGGCTTGTCAAACATGTAATGTAAGTATTTTTTATCTAGTCCTATAGCCAAATGGAACTTTAGACCTACACTGTTGTATTTTAAATAATTTTCTACATCTGGGCCTAGGCCAGGGATGGTTTCTGTTTTGTTTTATGAGAGTATAATGACAACTTTTCTCTTTTCACACATAGAAGAAAAATTTTAAAAAATGTCCGCCATTTGTTTACGTATCGCATTTTCCCCGCCTAACTTTGTTTATACCGTCAACAAGTGTCAAGTAACTATGGTTCTTGTTGATTGTATGCCTAGTGTATAAGGCTTATTTTAAAACCTTTATTGGAAGCCTTCCAACAAACTTTTTCAATTTTTTTTTTCAAAAGAGACTATATTTCTATAACCTTAATGTCCATGTAAAATAAAACATTGTAGTCCCACCGTCTGGTCAGAATCGCGGGCCCACGTATTAGATGTTAGCAGTAGCAGTAGCAGTAGGGAGTAGCTAACATCCTTAAAATGATTTTGAGCATGTTTCAAGCCATTTTTTCACAAAAAAGAATAATCGTACCCCAATAAAATTTGCATGTGTTGTCAGGTACCTAAATCCCCTCGATTGTGATAGTTTTCAAGTTCACATCACGTTACATGACGGCTGGGTAACACCTCGAAATCACCCCAACTCTGCTTGGTGTATAAGGTGCTTGAGTGTGTAGCGCACCGCGGCTTGGCTGCGGCGCCCTAACGGGCACCTAGATTTATCATTGATCAGTATAGTTGTCAGCTAATCAAATGCACCAATAATAGATATAGTTGTTTGACGTTCCTAGTTTTGACCTCGTTGTAATAACGTAAATAGTTATCTCATCATGAATACTTCTCATGGTTCACTCTACACTAACACTGAACTCTATACACACCCCTAGTATCCCACGTCTCTCCTCTGCCATGGCTTGCTACCGCACTGACATTGTTATTGACTCTAGAACCGGTACAATAGATTTGCTTTTGTGTAACTATAATACTTTCGTTGAAAAAAGAATCTAGATGGTGCGCGCCACAATGTAATTACCGCAGCTACTTTTCATCTGCAATTATTACAAAAAGCAGGGTGTTTGTTAAATTTCATAGATTCAATGAATAAATTTATAGATCAGTAGATTTTGTTACTTGACATCAGTATCCGTGCAATAATTGTTCTGTTCGATATTACTATACGAGCGACTGATGAGCAATCGATAGACTAGGATGATGAACAATTACACAACTCCGTGTATTATGCAGGATTGGAACCCATGTCCCTTAATGATATTCTTAGAACCAATGCTCTAACCCGAACCGCGCTTTATCCGCTGCTTCTAATCTCAAACCCGAAATCGTCTTCGTCCTTGTGCTTTTCATTAGACATTCTCGATATTCTTTTCCCGTTTAATCCCAATATC
>JAMZAV010015021.1:0-20354 GCA_024449915.1 Sweltsa coloradensis | reverse complement strand
TGTATTATTTTTCTGTTTTTCTTTTAATGCATTATGATATTATGTATATTTCTATTGTTTATAGCTTAACTTATTTGACTAGCCCCACCAAGATTCATTTGCTGTTGTCTTGTTTTCCTAATATATTGATCAAATTCTTTGAATTTTTTAAACGTCATTAGTAACGAAATGATGAGCTTTAATTAAGATACAAATTATTTAACTGAGAAAATATAAATCGAATATTCATAAACATTAAAACATTTGAAATTGAAAAGTTTTTTGTGGCTCTTTAAACAGTGGTGACCACTCACAACTTGGTACCTAGTAGAACATAAATACACAATATGATTAGGGCCTCGTATTTATTCTATATCGTAATGATTATTGACTCCGCAAATAGATTCGAGCATCCAAGTGCTTGACATTAGTCTAGTATCATAATATGTGGGATCAATGTGTCTTCTAAAACACCAACTTAGTGCAAATGTGATACCAAGCACTAAAAATTTGCAATTATGTAAGATTTGTAATGAGAAATTTTGAATAACCTGGCTCCACGATGGGGGCTTATTATTTAACTATAAATTAATTAATTAATATTAATTGGGTTCATTATGTGACACGAGTTTCAAAGTGGCAATAAATAAGTCATGTTTTGGGTATTACGTAGAGCTTTTCACCTTTATCAAAGAAAAAAAAAATACATTTGAAAAAATATATGAATTACATAAGTTATAGTTTAAAAATGTTGATTTTTCTGATTTTTTAGTTTTTTACAATATACAAATATATTTAACACAAATAACAATTATGGCGTAAAATATGTCTAACTATGGTTATAAAATATGATACAACTTAAAAATTTAGCAATCTAAAGATTTTTGTAATGAGAAATTCGAAATAACTGGATCCAAGCTAAGTGTTTAGTTTTAACATTATTGATTAATTACCATTAATTGTTGTAATTTAGACCTAAATTTTCAAAGTGAAGACAAATTGTATGTTTGGTATCAATTGAAAGAATTTTTTAACCAACACTAAGAAAAAAAATACATTGAAAAAATATATTGAACTATATACATGTTATAGTTAAATATGTTGATTTTGTGATTTTTTTATTTTTTGAAAAAACCAAAATATCAACGTTAAAGTAACTTGCTTCTAAACAATGATATCACAGTGTTGCACAAAGAACTGTTACTATATAGTGTATCATTTTTTCAATTTTCAAATAATAGTGATTCAATATTTTTACACAAATACAAATTTTCTTAAATTGAAAAGTTTACTGAAACATGTTTTGTGTGTGACGTAGCAAATGCTCATTTGAACTGTTTATTCATCCTTAAAGATTTTTGTATAAGAATTTCGAAAATCCTGGCTCCAGCTGGTTTTGATATTTTCCTATGAATTGTCATGTGGAATTCACAATTAATTACTTAGAGTGTGTGTTGTTCCCAAAAATATTAAGGGATTGTGAAACGTAAATTTGTCAAGTTTGGTATCAATGAAAGCAATTGTCACCAACATAAGTAAAAATACATAAAAAATAATTGAAATATTTATTTAATGTTATAGTTAAATATGGTGATTTTGTGATTTTTAGTTTTGAAACCAAAAGATCAACTTTAAAGTAAAATTTCCTTCTAACCAATGATAACACAGTGCTAACAAAGAGCTGGTAACTATAATTAATAAGATATCATTTTCAATAATAGTATTTACAATATATTTTACACACAAATTACAAATTTTCTTAATTAAAAGTTACAAGAAACACTTTAATCACACATACAAAAACTGTAGAAATACAGCCAAACCTTTACAACAACTCAAAGGAATAAGATCTAAAAAAAAAAAGGGCCAAGCTCATGTACCACCTTTCCACATAACGTACAGTGTCCACTATAACCAGCATCTCGAAAGCTGTGGCAAAATATGAATTTTGCGATTATAATTTAACGTAATGTTTATCAATTTTTTTCTAATTAATTTTAAATGTTAATAAAATGCAAATTCTTTTTGGCCAAGCTTTTCGAGGATGCTGTTTATGGGACACTGTACGTTTATGTGGAAGGGTACAATGAGCTTAGGCCATTTTTTTTAGACTCATTCCTTTTGAGTGTGTAAGGTTTGGCTGTATTTCTACAAGTTTTTGTTAGTGTGTGTGATTCTCATTACTTTTTTCAAGTTCCATTTTACAAAATTTAGTTGTTAAAATATATATTTTTATCAAAGTTTTTGATTTCAATTCTATAGTATTAGCAGTACACTATAGGATGTAAAATCTCTAGACCCGGATTCATGTACAATCCTGGTTAGGTGTGGTGATAACCATAGTATAAACGACGGTATAAGGACTGGACCCCATTCTTGAGTTCGTGGGAGATGAGTTGAAACGCAATTTTGAAAACGAATTTCCGTTTTTCGTTTTCCGAATGAATTTGGTATTCTTGAACGGTAATGTGGAAAACGTCATGGGTTGTGAGTTGAAAGCATTGATATTAAACCCTATATTAGGATTCTATGTTGAAAGAGTATACGAAATCCAACACTTTAAAAACATTTGCGTATAGACAAAAGAGCTCGAAAAAGTTCTATAATTTATTCTAGATGGGGCAGTGCCTTCTAAACGCGGGCCAATCGAAAGAACGAGTTTGTAATGAAATTGATTTGATTGTTGCAATTATGTAAAAAACAGATGAGCAAGCTCATATCAGTAACACTGTTTTGTTCTGGCATAGGTTGGCCTAGGCTTGGTCAAACATGTAATTTAAGTATGAATTTTACTAGTCCTATAGCCAAATGGAACTTTAGACCTACACTTTGCATTTAAATAATTTTTCCACATCTGGGCCTAGGCCCGGGACGGTTTCTGTTTGTTTTATGATAGTATAATGACACTTTTCTCTTTCAACACATAAAGCAAATTGAAAATGTCCGCCTTTGTTAACGTATCGCACTTTCCCGCCTAACTCTGCTTATACCGTCAACAAGTGTCAAGTAACTATGGTTTACTTGTTGATTGTAATGCCTAGTGTTTAAGGCTTATTTTAAAACCCTTATTTGGAAGTCCTTCCAACAAACTTTTCAACTTTTTTTTTCAAAAGAGACTAGATTTCTATACCTTAATGTCCATGTAAATATTGAAAAATTGTAGTCCCACCACCGTCTGGCTCATAATCGCGGCCGACGTATTAGATTTTAGCAGGTAGCATAGCAGTAGCAGTAGCATAGCAGTAGAATTAGCAGTAGCCAGTAGCTAACATCCTTGAAGTGATTTTGACAATGTTTCAAGCCATTTTTTTCACCAAGAAGGAATAATCGTACCCCCATAAAATTTGCATGTGTTGTCAGAGCTACCTAAATCCCCTCGATTGTTATAGTTTTCAAGTTCACATCACGTTACATGCACGGCTGGTAACACCTCGAAATCACCCCAACTTCTGCTTGGGTATTAAGGTGCCTGAGTGGTAGCGCACCGCGGCTTGGCTGCGGCGCCCTAACGGCACTAATTGTTGTGTGACGTAGCACACATGCATCATTTGAACAGACAGATTGAACAGATTTGTTGATTTGACTGTTGATATCAATCGTAAAAGATTTGTAATAAGGATTTCGAAAATCACTGGCTCCAGAACTGAGTTTTGAGTATTTACTATGATTGATGAATTAAATTTAGTTACTTAATTGGGTCCAAAAATATTAAAGTGAAGATAAATTGTAATTTTTTGGTATCAAATGAAAGTATTTGTCACCAAACAAGCACCACAACCAACAGCACCAGAGCTATTTTTCTTTTGGGTGAAGCGAAATTGAACTATTTCGTTTGGCCATGCAACAATCCCCCGCGTGATGATAGTGCTAATACACTATATAATAGCGAATGTTGACGCTTAATACACAAACGCAACCTGGACCAGTGAGTTTCGAAATTCTTATTACAAAATCTTTAGATTGATATACAACAAGTCAAAATGATGCATTTTTGCTACGTCACACAACATGTTGGAACTTATTAAGAAAATTATGTTATTTGTGTAAAATCTATTGTAAATACTACATATTGAATTGATCTCTTATAAATTATAGTACCACTCTTTTGTTAGTACTTTGTTATCATTGGTTTAGAAGAAATTTTACTTTAAAGGTTTGATCTTTGGTTCAAAACTAAAAATCCACAAATCAACAATATTTACTGAAACATAAATCTATATTTCATATATTTTTTATTGGTCTTTTTTTTCTTTGTTGGGTGACAATTGCTTTCATTTGATACCAAAATGACAAATTTACACGTCACTTTAATATTTTTTGGACACATTAAGTATTAATTTTGATAATCAATGTCATAGTTAATACTCAAAACTCGCCTGGAGGCAGTGATTTTCGCAAATTCTTATACAAAATCTTTAAGGTTGATATAAACCAGTCAAATGATGCATTTTGCTACGTCCGCCAACATGTTTCAGTACCTTTTCAATTTAGAAATTTGTTAATTTTGTGTACAATATATTGTAAATTACTATTATTGAAATTGAAAAATGATAAGTCATTATAGTAACCCAGTTCTTTTTGTGAACACTGTGATATAAATTGGTTTTAGAAGAATTTTACTTTAAAGTTGATTCTTTGGTTCAAAACGAAAAAAAAAAAAAAAAAAAAAAATCACAAAAATCAACATATTTAACTATAACTGTATATATTTTTCAATATATTTTTTTCAATGTATTTTTTTTCTTAATGTTGGGTAAAAACATCTTTCATTGATCCTACCAAACACCTACCAATTTGTCTTCACTTTGAAAATTTAGGACTAAATTAACTAATTAAATGTTAATTAATCAATTATAGTTCATCTTAACACTTAGCTTGGAGCCAGTTATTTTTCGAATTGTCTTATTACAAATTAAGATTGCTAAATTTTAAGTTGGGTATCATAGTTTTATACATGTTATGACATATTTACGCCGATATTGTTATTTGTTGTTAATATATTGTAATTACTATTATTGAAAATTGAAAAATGATATATAAATTCGAGTTACCAGCTCTTTAGTGAAACACTGTGATATCATTGTGTTAGGGAGAAATTTGTTCTTTAAACGTTGATCTTTTTGGTTCAAAAACTAAAAAAATCAGAATAAATCAACATTTTTAACTATAACTTATGTATTTTCAATATATTTTTCAATGTATTTTTTTCCGTTTAAAAAGGTGAAAATGCTCTAGTAAAGACCCCATGCTGGAGCCATTATTTTTCAAATTTCTCATTACAAAATCCTGCATTATTGCAAATTTTTATGCGGTATCACATTTGCACTATAGTTAGTAATCTTTACTCCACTATAGGTGAGCCAAGAATAATACAAGATTCGTTAGTTTTAATACCTTTTCGTAGCAAGTTGGAGATAAGTATTGTTTATTAATTAGTTTGAACATTTTGATATTTGAGAGAAAATTTGAGAAAGAAAAAAACCACATGTCACTCATCCGAGGATTGTCGCGGGGGTTGGGGGAGGGGAAGTGCGAGCATTGACGGCACATACAGCTTACTCCTCGCGTAAATTGTCTTCTTCTTCTTTACGCTCTCTTCTTATTGAAGCTTTATAAAAATAATCGCGGTTGAAGGATGAGCTTACTATTGTGTTATCATGCTCCACGTTAAGATAGAGCCTCAATTTTTACAATGCGCTTCAAATCGTGTTGTAAAAGGTTTTCTTTGTGTCCTTGGGGAGTGTGGCGTGAACTTGACTTTGATTAAAGTCCGTATATGGCAGCACGTAAATCTTGGGATTTACGGGTCCCACAGCTGCTGGTGGGGCGAGGGGCTAACTTGTCCTGTGGACTGGCCCCCCGGATTTTTTTTCATTTGCGGTCCACAATCTTGTGCACAAACGAAATAAATGCGTGCACAAACGTGCACAAACGAAGCACAAACCGACACAAGTATATACAATGTGACTTTTTTCCGAATGGGGGGGGGCTAACCTTCAAGTGAACCTGCCTGGCCCTCCCGGAATTTTTTCATTTGCGGCCACAATTTCTTGTCACAAACGAATAATGCGTGCAAAAACGTGCACAAACAAGTCACGCAACGACACAAGTATAGACATGTGACTTTTCCGGAAGGGGGGGGGCTAACTTCACGTGAAAACCTGGGCCCCCCGATTTTTTTTCCATTTGCGGCCAACAATTCTTGTGCACAAACAAAAAATGTCGTTCACAAACGTGCACAACGAAGCACAACGACACAAGTATAGACAATGTTGACTTTTTCGAAAATGGGGGGGGGCTAACTCACGTGAAGCTGGCCCCCCCGGAATTTTTTTCCATTTTGCGGCCACAATTCTTGTGCCCAAAACGAAATAAATGCGTGCACAACGTGCTACAAACAAAGCAACAAACGTCACAGGTGGTTAATTTACGACATTTCGGTTCGGGGGGGGCTAACTTCCTGTGAAAGAAACTGGCCCCCCCCCCCCCGGATTTTTTTTTCCATTTGCGGCCACAATTTCTTGTGCACAATACGAAATACATGGTGCACAAACGTGTCACAAATGAAGCACAAACGACACAAGTATAGACAAAATGTGACTTTTCCGAATGGGGGGGTGCTAACTTCACGTGAAGGCTGGGCCCCCCCCAGGATTTTTTCCATTTGCGGCTCACAATTCTTGTGCACAACGAAATAAATGCGTGCAACAAAACGTGCACAAACGAAGCACAAACGACACACGTTAGGACAATAGTGACTTTTCCGATGGGGGGGGGCTAACTTCAACGTGAACCTGCCTTACTGGGCCCCCCCCGGATTTTTCCCATTTGCGGCCAACACTTCTTTGCACAAACGAAATAAATGCTTGCTACAAACGTGCACAAACGAAGCACAAACGAACACAGTATAACATGTGACTTTTTCGAATGGGGGGGCTAACTTCACGTGAAGCTGGCCCCCCCCGAATTTTTTCCATTTGCGGCACAATTCTTGTGGGCAACAAACGCAATAATGCGTGCACAAACGTGCACAAACGAGATACAAACGTCACAGGTGTTTAATTTATGACATTCTTCTCGGGGGGCTAACTTCCTGTGAAACTGGCCCCCCGGATTTTTTCCATTTGCGGCCACAATTCTTATGCACAAACGATAATGCGTGCACAAACCGTGCACATACGATCACAAACGACACAAGTAGAGACAATGTGACTTTTCCGAATGGGGGGGGGCTAACTTCACGGACCTGTCTGGTGGTCTGGCTGGCGGGGATGTTTATACTTTATTGTTTGTCACTTTGTGGTGAAGACCTCTTATACTTCAACAAGTGTGTCACTAACTGCCACGGTTGTGAACGGCGCGTGCATCTTGAAGATAGGGCAACAAGAGAACGAATAAATAGATAATGCAAAATAATGAAAATAGTTCGAGTAATGAATGAATATATTATACACATGCAAATTAAAAGCGAGCACAGGTTAACTAAATTAAATAAAATATTTGGTATTTGGGAATAGGCCAGTTAATCCCAGATGTGACACATGTGATGTACCTTTAACCGTACATCATATGCTAGCAGAATGTACCAAATATGATGCCTTGCGCACGCAATTTGATCTCTCCCAATCAAATGAAGAACTTGAACTTCTACCATATGATAACGGCGACAAACTTTCTAAATTTCTCATCCAAAGTTAATTCACATCTTACACATTTCTATATTAATTTCATTATTGTTTTGCTATTACAATCACCATCATTTTATTTTGTTATTTATGTATACACTTAGAAAACAATCTATTCTTCAAACACACCATTAAATTAACTCATCTCATCAAATTTCAATATGACAGGCGGAGTAATATGACCTAACCGGTTGAAGCGCCCTAGTTTCACACGTCGTTGGTATTAGTGATTCTTTTCCGTCTGTGCTATCTGTGACAGTGATGATGATTTTTTGGTGCCATATTAATAAACTAAAGCTATTCGAGACGATGAGTGGTGATAGAAGAAGGTGAAGGACGATTACAATAAAAAACATTCCTTATGCGCGACTCGAACCCACGTCCTCTCTTCGCACCAGTGTCCTAATCGTAACAGCGATCGTATATGTGCCACCGCGGACGGCGTGTATTCTCTGTAGTTTTATTAATGTATTGCATTTCTTTGTAAATAAGGTAAGTTTAACTGAATATGATTGTGAATATAAAAGGTTCGCAAATATAATTTAAAACTATCAGCGAAGATATTGGAGCAACTAAAAGCGACTTCAAGAGTGTTGGAATGCTGTGTGTTCGGATACAACGCTGATCGAACGAGGTCTTTCAACAGCAAAGCAGTGCAAACACTTTCCTCGGGCTGGTATAGTCCTACACGTTCAAGTCCAGGCAATGTCAAATTGTCATTGTGTTTGGCAACACCCTCAGAATAACGAAACACACGCGGAAGTGAGCTCGACACATAAACGGAAGTTGTCATTTAAAAAATACAGATTATCGTCCCTGAAAATATTTCCGTCGTTACAGACAGACGTTAAAGATGATTGGTGATGAATGTCAAGTGAAACCGCTGCTGGTTACCTTGCCGCAGTCAGCTTGTAACGAGCGAGGCTACGTGTAAGAACATCACGTTCTAGACTTTTGAAGGGCTGTTTGAGGCGCGTGCTGGATTCAGTCATTGTCTGCGAGTATTGTTTCAAGACGATCAGTGTGTCATAGCAAAGAACAATTGCGTTGATGCTTTTTGATACGCCCAGCCTGGCGGGAATCAAGTGAGAATCTTTTGCTTCCTATATAATAACATAATACTCATGGTCATTTTAAATTATTATCGATTTTTAATATAAGCAATATTTTCTCAGAGTTATCGATCGTGGAGATTTTAGCTTTATTGAAATATTTCCAAATGTCTGAGATGTATAGGCCTAATTACTAAGTGAAACTAAAATCCCAATATATAAGATATGATGGCCAGTGGTCGAAAAAAATACAACAGGTCTGATTAAACATATCGCCTACTCTTTAGGTTCGAATCATACGCATTTCTTTAATTTATTTTTCATTTACATAAATAACTTTTGTTTTGCTATAACGATCATTATTATTTTATTTTGTTATACACTTAGAAAACAATATAATCATCAAACACACCATTAACTCATATCATCAACTTTCAATATCACAGGCGGCGCAATATGACCTAACCGGTTGAAGCGCCCTAGTTTCTCACGTCGTCGTCTTCGTAGTTTACATTTGTAACAGCGAAATATGTTCACTGCGCAAACAAATTATCTAGCCAAAACCTTAGCCATAACCAGTAAACCCCCGTCTGGGCCCGGGGTAGAATTGGCCCAGAGCATGGCTCTGCTAATCGTAAAAGGCGATTCAAGAGAAAAAGTCCACTTCGCAAACATCACCTAGTAAGAGCGGAGTATCTTACTCCCCGAAACTAGAGGCGAGCTCTGGCAATCGTCGTCGGTGACCTTGCCCCCTTCCCTTGACGACCCCCCGGCGACGATGACAATGACACAACGAACGATGGCAAAGACGATGACGACCGCGACGACGTGAGAAACCCCCCTTCCACCCCTAACCCGTGGCTGGTTCTGACCAGCATGGACCCCTTCTCCCCACCCCCCTTAGGCTAGAGTGGTGCATTATGACCTAACGGTTGACGCGTCCTTAATCCAAATAAACAAACAGCTAGTAAGAAGGGTAATTTTTACTCCTCGAAACTAGAGGCGAGCTCTGGCAGTCGTCGTCGGGGAACCCTTCCCCTTCCCTTGACGACCTCCCCGACGACGACGACCAATTGACAACACGAACGATGACAAAGACGATGACGACCGCGACGTGAGAACCCCCCATTCCTTCCCTTACCCGTGGCTGGTTCTGACCAGCATGGGCCCTCCCACCCCCTCCCCTAGGCTAGAGTGGTGCATTATGACTATGAGCTAACGGTTGACGCGTCCTTAATCCAAATAATAAAATTTCCAGTAAAATAGTGAAATTAATTATGTGATAACGGCGACAAACTTTCTAAATTTTTCATCCAAAGAACCATCGTCTGGGCCCGGGGTAGAATTTGGCCCAGAGTAGGCCTATGGGTCTGCTAATCGTAAAAGGCGATTCAAGAGAAAAAGTCCACCTCGCAAACATCATCTAGTATGAGGGTAGTATTTTTCTTCCTGAAAATAGAGGCGATCTCTGGCAATCGTCGTCGGGGACCTTGCCCCCTTTTCTTGACGACCCCTTGACGACGATGACGACAATGACACACGAACGATGACAAAAACAATAACGACCGCAACGTGAGAACCTCCATTCCTCCCCCTACCCGTGGCTGGTTCTGAAAAGCATGGGCTCCTCCTCTCCATCCCCTAGGCTAGAGTGGTGCATTATGACCTAACGGTTGACGCGTCCATAATCTAAATTAACTAAACTAAAAAAATAAAACTCATCCACAGTAATCTTTTAATCAAAATTTAATTCACATCATACACATTTCCTTTATTTCTTCTATTTTTCCATTCTAATAAATAACTTTTGTTTTGCTATTACTATCATCATTTTATTTTGATTACACAGGCGGCGCAATATGACCTAACCGGTTGAAGCGCCCTAGTTTCTTACGTCGTCGTCGTACCAAGTTGGCGCAATACAACAGTAGGCCTCCATGTGGTGAGGCAACGGGTTTAATCACATTTAAATTAGCAACATTTGGGAGTGTTTTAGGAAACAATTGATATACAAGACACAACAAACGTTGCTCACGATCATTCTTCGTGCGTAATTAATTCACATTAGTTAGCCACATAAATTAGACACGACACGCTCCCGCCTTTCTTTGACTAACATTTGACGGGGGGGTTATGGGACGTGTCTCAACCATGAAATCAGTATAGGCTTAATTGTTTACGTTGCAACCAGGCTAATAAAGATTATGAGAGGTCGATTTGGAGACACTAATAAAAAATAAAAAATGTGTGTTATCAGATTCTAAGATCAATACAAGACCGATAGAGGGGGTCAAGCGTAAAGCGCGACACTGATTCGGTAAGTCATCGGTTTGAATCCCGTCTTTTGCAATTCTCAATGAAAGTGTTTTTCTAGGTTTTCTTGCTTCCAAGAGTGGATTCAAGCAACGATTGTTGGATTTGTGACAGCATCTTGGAATGTTGTGCAAAATAACATATTGCGTAGTGTGATGCCAACATTGACTAATTAAGTTCGTCCTCCTACGTCTCGACTCTCACATAGAGAAAAGGTGGTATTTTCTAGAATTCGTATAGGCCACACACGTCTAGCTCACGAATATCTCTTAACCAGAGAAAAGGTTATTCCCATATGTGACACATGTGCATGTACCTCTTACCGTACATCATAATATGCCAGCCGAATGTATCAAATATGATGCCTTGCGTTCGCAATTTGATCTCTCCCATTCAAATGAAGAACTTCTATCATATGATAACGTCGACAAACTTTCTAAATTTCTAATCCAAAGTAATCTATTTAGCAAAGTTTAATTCACATTATACACATGTATTTAATTTATTTTCATTCACATAAATAACTTTTGCTTTGCTATTACTATCATCATTTTATTTTTTATTATATATACACTTAGAAAACAATATAATCATCAAACACACCATTAAATCATCTCATCAACTTTCAATATCACAGGCGGCGCAATATGACCTAACCGGTTGGAGCGCCCTAGTTTCTCACGTCGTCGTTATGTTTTTCTTGATGTGAATGCAAGGGAATGATTCCTCTAAAACAGCCCTCGCCCCTCGGACATCCCTTCACAATAATTATTGTCAAACTCAAAACTAATTTTAGTTCTGAAGAAGGGCATGCCCATATTAGACAGGTTACTCACGATAAATGTTTAAATGTGATTAATGTCGTTGTGCGGTTGTGCCTGACAAGTCAGTAAAATGAGAGATCAGCAACTAAATTATTGGCGTAACTGAGACGGCACCAACTACGCTAGGAGAGACTAGGAATAATTTACCGGACATAAACCGTAGCCGTAGTCTTTGCTATCCTCTGTTTCCTACCCGAACTTGAGCTGGTGCCCGAGGCTTTGAGCTAGTCGACCAAGCCAAGCCAGGATATTCTAATAAACTCATAAGGGGCGGGGCCGGGGACCAACTTATTTCACAAAGCAGCTATTAAATCAATGTCCGGTTTCAAGGACACGGACAGATGAGCTAGCCAACGGTCCTTCTTCGTATTACAATATTGACGGTTATAGACGAGCATGGAATTATATTTCAAACTACAAAAAATTTATTCATTGTAGACCAAGGATGTTCACGAATTTTTTCCTTACACACTTTGGGGCAATGCTAAGGGCGGTTCGGGATTTTTTTTTTTTTAAATTTACTCGCTTAACACTCCCCCGTCTGGGCCCGGGGTAGAATTGGCCCAGAGCATGGCTCTGCTAATCGTAAAAGGCGATTCAAGAGAAAAAGTCCACCTTGCAAACATCAGCTAGCAAAAAGGGTAGTATATTACTCCCCGAATCTAGAGGCGAGCTGTGGCAGTAGTCGCGGGGACCTTGCCCCCTTCCCTTGACGACCCCCGGCGACGATGACAAAGACAATGACACCACGAACAATGACAAAGACGATGACGACCGCGACGTGAGACACCCCTTCCTCCCCTTTCCCGTGGCTGGTTCTGACCAGCATGGGCCCCTCTTCCTCCCCCCCCCCTAGGTTAGAGTGGTGCATTATGACCTAACGGTTGACGCGTCCTTAATCCAAATAAACCAAAATACTCGCTTAACATATTCTCAAATAGCGCATTTTGAAAATTCGTATTTTCAATGACCAGTCACTGAACCGGCAAACGGTGAAAATCCCGTCTGGGCCCGGGGTAGAATTGGCCCAGAGCATGGCTCTGCTAATTGTAAAAGGCGATTCAAGAGAATAGTCCACCTCGCAAACATCAGCTATAGTAAGAGCGGAGTATATTACTCCCTGAAACTAGAGGCGAAGACAATGACAACCGCGTTATGAGAACCCCCCTTCCCTCCCCTTACCCGTGGCTGGTTCTGACCAGTATGCCCCCCTAGGTTAGAGTGGAGCATTATGACCTAACGGTTGAAGCGTCCTTAAATCACCAAAACGGTGACAAGCTTTCTAAATTTTTCATTCAAGGTAATTTGTTAAACAAAATACAATTCACATCAACCAATTTTTTTTATTTCCATTCAAGTAAATCATTTTCCTTTTGCTCTCACTATCATTAAGAGGGTGACAGGTACTCACGTCACGTACTATGGGGCAGATGCTCTATCTGTCACTTTCGCGTTTATTTTTAATATTGTGTTCAAGTGATACATGTAAATAAATGCAAATATTAATAAACATAAACAAATAAATTACCATCATTTTTTTTATTTTATAAACTTAGAAAACAATAATAACCACCAAACACACCATAAACTCATTTCACTAATTTTCAATATCACAGGCGCGGCAATATGACCTACACGGTTGAAGCGCCCCAGTTTCTCACGTATCGTCGTTAATGGACTGGTTATCTGAAGGCAGTGTTCGAGACCTGGCTGAGATGGATTTTTTTATAGCTGGATTGATTTATTTTTTATTTATTGTTTTATTGTTTTATGTTTAGTGATTTCTTTATAATCAATTACACCTAACGGAGTATTTCCTGATCAATAACATTGAGAAACAAATATTGCGATAGAACAAGCGATGGAATTTTACCGACTTAGAGCACTAGTAGCTTTGAGCCATTGAGCTAGTAGGGTTCGCCATTTTATTTTTAAATTTGCCAGTACAGTATTAAACCCATTTTATCACATTGCCATCGGCCGTCCACTGCATGGCTCTTCGAGGACGTGGGTTCGATTCCCGCATCAGGCATGCTTTTTGTAATCGCCCTTCATCATCATCTATCACCACTCATCCGTCTTGAACAGCCTTAGTGCATTACTATAATTCGGGAAGTCACTGGTAAACCTAAATAATAAGTTTTAAAAATATTAATTTAAAAGACGACTCTTAATAGACTTAGAAAACAATATAATCATCAAACACACGATAAACTCAGTTCATTAACTTTCAATATCACATGGACCTAACCGGTTGAAGCGCCCTAGTTTCTCACGTCGCAGTAGATAGGCCTAGTAGAGAGTTGAACGATAGTCTTCAGACATGGAGAGGTGGTGTTCAAGCCAAGGTGTGAAACCGCTGTGACTGTGAGCCCCGCCACATAACCGATTACAAAAGAACACAATTACACGCTAGCATTCCTAATCTATTGTAATTCATAATACCTATCGTTGTCGGTGATGTTGTGGGTTCCTATGGTCGGGGTGATTACGTCCAACACTTTCTAACTCATCGCGGTGGTGATGACTTGCAGTGGTTGTAATCCCTAGATTCGATGCGAGCACCTTGTATGGAGCTACACTGATCCACACCTTCTGGGATTATTTTTAATTTGAGTCAAGGTCGTGATAGACGTCAGTGTACGGAATACTCAGCATGGAGATTTGTTTGATGTATGCCGAACGTCAAGAGTTGGTTTTCACATGTTATTTTAAGCGATTTAATGGTTTTGTCGTAGGTTGAAATATATTAAATTGGAATTTAAAAAAAAAATGGTATTCGCCTGTTATTTTCCGCAGGGCTCAAGAGAGCTTATAGCTGCCAGTTGATGTTGACAAGCGAAGCGATTTATTTTTAATATGTTTATTTTAAGAATTCCTCAATTGTAAACGACGGAATTGGGCCCGGGGTAGAATTGGCCCAGAGCATAGCTCTGCTAATCGTAAAAGGCGATTCAAGAGAAAAAGTCCATCTCGCAAACATCAGCTAGTAACAGAGGAGTATATGTATATTACTCCCCGATACTTGAGGCGAGCTCTGGCAATCTGGTCGTCGAGGACACCTCCCCCTTCTCTCTGACGATCTCTCCGATGACGATGACAATGACACAACGAACGTGAGAAACCCCCCTTCCTCGTGGTTGTTTCTGAACGCATGGGCCCCTCCTCCACATATACCCTAGGCTAGACTGGTGAATTATTATGACCTAACGGTTGATGCGTCCTTCATCCAAATAAACCAAAAAAAGATGATGTCGAGTGTGGACAATAATTCCGAAACAATGGATGAGTAGGCATATACATAGTTGATGCAATTAAAACACAAATGCAAGTTAACAATAATGATTGATTGATTGGATATTGCTTAACGTATCATATATTTATGCAACTTGGCTACTCGAGACGAAGGGGTGACGCGGGGGGGACAAGGGGTGGACAGGCCTGTGCTGGTCAGAACCCGCCACAAGCGTGTGGAGAGGGCAGGGGTTCCCCCACGTCGTGGTCGTCTCCGTCTGTGTCATCATCCGTCCGTGTTGTCATTGTCGTCGCCGTCGGAGAGGTAGTCAAAGGGAAGGGAAAAGTTCTCCGACGACGACCCAGAGCTCGCCATTAGTTTCAGGGAGAAAAAAATCCCTTAATCACGGGCCAAACCACGAGAAGGTTGCGAGTTGGACTTTGAAGGCCCGCAAGTTAACAGAAAGAAAGAAGTTGCACACGGACTCAAAAACTGCTTATTTGGGGGTCACGGGTTCGATAATCCTGACTAAAAGTTTTAGCCGATTTCAGAGATTTGAAGGTTCTTTGAAAATTTCCTCAAGCTCAAGAGTAGGTACAGCTAATCGAAGAGCTAATTCCTGTAGAACTGATATTAACGAAATGGCTCAACCTGCAGCACAATTAAGCCTGCATGTCCATCCCGCGTCTCCCCTCACGTAAACTACATTAGGCCTATATTACAGGAGGCAAAATATGACCTAACGGTTGACGCGCCCTTTGACCTAAAAAACATCAAACATTAATCATTTATTTCGGTATTTATACACTAAGAAAACAATATTACCATCAAAACACACCAGTAAAAACTTTCATAATCACAGGCGACGCAATATGACCTAACTGGTTGAAGCGTATCGTCGTAGAGAATTTTTTCCCTTGGAACAGAAAACTCAATTCAACAAAACACAATTTGGGTTTAAATATAATTATAATTAATTAATTAATAAATTACGCCGGGGCCTACAGATAGGGTTGGCTTGGTCACTTTGGTTTACTGTACTGAAAATCAGTTAGTGACTTGAGTGGGTAGACTAAATACGAATTAATATTATTAATTAATTAATTAATTACTAGGAAGCTTCGCAAACGCTTTTTTAGTCGCGTTGATGGATGAGCTTTTTGTAAGTTTTAGTTTGAGTGGGATCTCTTTACTTATCAAGTGCTTTTTGAAGGCATTGTTAGTGATTGTTGTCAAGTTTTAGTGTAACTTCTTAATTGTTATTAAATACCAGAAAAAACTTAATTAAAAACCTTTATTTATAAGG
This sequence comes from Sweltsa coloradensis, assembly GCA_024449915.1. Classification (NCBI taxonomy): domain Eukaryota; kingdom Metazoa; phylum Arthropoda; class Insecta; order Plecoptera; family Chloroperlidae; genus Sweltsa; species Sweltsa coloradensis. The sequence goes on along the minus strand of JAMZAV010015021.1, from coordinate 3,960 downwards.
TTACTGGATAATTTTTTCAACTTTTTCTTTTAAAAAGCAATACATCACCATTACCTTAATGTCCATTTGAAATATGAACGTTGTACTTGTAGCCCCACCCGTTTGGTCAGAATCGGACCAAATGTCACGAAAATATCGCACTAAAAATCGAAAAAAATCGTAAAAGTACGATATTCATGAGAAATATTTCTTCGATTGTACCCAAAAACGTGGCAAGTCTAAGTTCAGAGAAAACGAAGGTCCCTCCAATTTTCATCAAGATCGCATATGCCGTTTGCCCGGTAGCGTGCGAACAAACAGACAGAAAAACTAACAAAAAACAAAACACCCGAGCTATTTTTCTTGGGGTAACGTAAGTGAAAAAAAAAAAAAAAAAAAAACAGAAAGTCAAATTGAAGTCTTCGCTTCGCTTATTATTGGATGAGCGTAGCGAAGATTCCATTTCACTACACTGGAGAAAAAAATCCGGAATGTTTTTTTTTCTTTCATTCTTTCTTTCTTTCTGTATTTTTGTCTGTTTGTTAGCACGATTCCGGCCAAAACCGATACTCCGATTGCGATGAAATTTCATGGAGGCCTTCGAAATCTCTGAACTTAGAACTGCCACGTTTTTGAGCGCAATCGGGAAATTTTTTCTCATAAAAAACGCAATTTTACGATTTTTTTTCGATTTTTAAAAACTTTTTTCGACTTATAACACCTACATGCTTTAACCGATTGTAATGATTTTTTCACAGAACCTTAATTTTATAAATTAAGATATTCGTGCGAAATTGAGCGTAATCGAAAAATTATTTCTCATGAAAATCGAAATTTTACGGGTTTTTTCTTTTTTAAAACAATTTTTTGACTTATTACACCTACATGCTTTATCCTATTGTAATTATTTTTTCACAGAACCTTAATTTCATGAATTAATATATTCGTGTTAAATTTGAGCGCAATCGAATATTTATTTCTTATGAAAATTGCAATTTTACATTTTTTTTCTTTGTTAAAAATTACGATTAATTAAAAAAATTAAGTTATTTTATTTAATTTAATTTAATTTAAAAAAAATCTTCGACGAAGTAATGATTTTTCACAGAACAACAGAAAATCCGCGTAACACATGGCAGCTCAATGCACCAATTACGCTCATCCAACAAACGCGGCGGGACTTAAGCGTTTTCCTAGTTAAATATATAATTAATAATAATTCTCTACGCTCATAGTCGTCGGGGACCTTGCCCCCTTCCCTTGACGACCCCTCGACGACGATGACGACAATGACACCACGAACGATGACGAAGACAATGACGACCGCGACGTGAGAACCCTCTTTCCTCCCCTTACCCGTGGCTGGTTCTGACCAGCATGGGCCCCTCCTCCCCCCCTAGGTTGGAGTGGTGCATTGTGACCTAACGGTTGACGCGTCCATAATAAATAAACCATATTGTCGCAAACACTCGGTTCGACTCCCTTCTCATTTCGACAATCGACATGAGAAGCTGTCAAATTTGTCACGGTCTTCTGAAACACCTAGCAAAGTTTCATCTACAGGGCCTTGGTTTTTGTCATTTATGCCCACATTGTTGTTATCGCTTTCATTTGGCTTCAAGAAAGACCAAAATTTGAATTTTTAGTAGAATTATTAGGAAATTTTCAGTAATGGAAGTGGTTAAAAATAACTTCGCTCGCAATGCAGTATTCAGTAAGTAACAATCCTGATTTATTTCCGATAACACTGGTAGAAATATAATGAAGTGCAATATGAGAAACTTCTTAGATAGTGGATGCAAAACGTGCGTCAGATTCCCCGTCTGGGCCCGGGTAGAATGTGACCCAGAGCAAGGTTCTAATCATAGATACTACTATACCCGTTCTAATGATCATAAAAGGCTAGAAAAGTCTCGCCGACATCAGCTTTAAGATTTTCAAAAGTAGTACAGTATATATTATTCCCCGAAACTAGAGGCGAGCTCTGGCAGTCGTCGTCGCGGGTACCTCTCACCCCTCCCCATGGCAACCTCCCTTAGCAAGCGTCTTCCATCGCCAATGCTGAATTTTAACTATAGAGCGACGTATAAACCCCTAACGGTTGGCGCACCCATAAACCAAATTAGAGAGGAGAGTCGGGCGACTAAAAGGCCGGTGCCATAGCCCCACCCCATAACAAATTATTTTTGTTGAAAGCATGCAAATACAATGAATTCACCCCTAAAATGTAATTCAACAAAGGTGGCTAAAGGGAACAATAGCCTTTCTAATAAGAAGTAGGGCCTAGGACATTATAGCCTATTATAAACTCGATGATTCTCCTGCCAGCGTACTACGCCCACTGTATAAGGACATCACTATCAGGCAAAGATAAATAAACAGACCCAAATTACAAAGCTTATTTTGAAATTGGGGAGAGGGTTAGAGTGGGGGGGACGGACGGAATACAAAAGGCTATGCATGATATTTTTTTGGTCAGACCTTCTACATTGCACAAAACAGTACAGTATGGCAGTAATTGCTACCGTGACAATAGGCCTATGTCTAAAAATAATAATCCAAAAATATGCAGCTCAAAGCTCATTAATTTATATTAATCTCCAGAAAAAACAACAAAACAGATAATATGTAACACGAGAAACATTTTGTGTTTAAATCTTACTTGGAAGACACAGGTGCGTAGGAGTAGGACACTTTTTCGAATGATGATTATGAACTATAATGATATTTTTTGCATGCACGGCTATAGCTACAAGTCAGCGCACCCGGAGTATACAGACTGCAACTAATTTTCAGTTTTAGCCGTAGTGATGAACGGCACACTGGATGTTTAACATTCTGATGTGCGGGGTTACAGGAAAAGAGTGGGGGGAGGGGGGGATCTCCCCTTCCCACACGCCTGTTTTGCACCCCTCACCTCAGCTTATTCGTTGATTCTTATTGATTGATTACGTAATAGGTTTACTAAAACAAAATTATAATAACTTGATTGCAATGTTGCCAATACCATGCAATACCGTACCGTATTGTGCCCAATATAGGCCAAAAATCCTCGTGATGCATTTAATCAATGAATGTGTTACGGAACAAATAATAAATAAATAAATAAATAAACCTGAATATAAGCAGACCCCGTAATTTTTCTTATATACAATTATAATTATATGTAGATGGCCATGTATCAGTTGACTTGACCTAGGGATATATATATATATATATATACCGGTATGTAAATTAATATATGTCCTATATAGGTATAATATGTTGTGTTTTGTGTGTAGCTGTACGAGCTAAAATTTACAAAACCCAAATGAATGTAAATTTATAATGGTGAATAAACAACTACGGTAGGTAACCCTACTTAATGTTGAAATATAAAAACATATTGCATAAGCATGCATATATAAGCAGGTAAAGGAGTTTTTTTAGACAAAATAATAAAAAAAGGGTAGGCATATATTCAGGACAATAAGTACAACCAGATCAAAAAAACAATTCATATTTTCTAATGATTGATATTTTGTTGTTTGCTCTGTACAGGTTTCACAGGGCACGTGCCCTACGGGTACAGCAAGTACGGAGAGAGCTTTGCGCCAATGACCAAATCGGCTCTCTGTGATTTCACATCCAACTACCGGCGACGCCAGAGCACGGAATGGGCTCCCGTAAGTATTGGAATTTGACACTACATTCACAGTACAATAGTAGCATTGAGTGAAAAATATATATGGTAGTAGGCTTATTTTAATTGCAAAATAAAATTTGAAATTCTTGAAATATAAAAATACAGCAATGGGGGTGACATAGTATTATTTTCAAATAGACATTCAGTCTATATTAGTGTAGATTATCATTTATTTTGGCTATACACTTAGAAAATAATCGTCCCCCTCAAATTTTATCAGGGCAATGACCAGGTTGAGCCACACGCAGTGTAATCACCCACTCCAACTCATCACAAAACAACATCGATTCAGTATA
>JAMZAV010015020.1:0-26721 GCA_024449915.1 Sweltsa coloradensis | reverse complement strand
TGAACCCGAGACCTACCGAATCAAAGTCACAATCACACACTGTCGGATATGTGCCTCACTACTAGGACGGCTCGAAAGTCACTGATTACACATTCCTAAGCTAAGAAATGATGACTTTAAACCACAACAAAAGTTTAAAATCTTCTGCCTGAGTCGGGATTCGAACTCAAGACCTGCTGAATTGCAAGCAGAAACATTAAGCACAAGATCATTTAATTGTTAAATAAATGATATCATGTAAAACAGTATCCTGTTTATATATAAGACTTCGTAAGTTTGTGGTTGATGTTCATTCAGGTGGTGGATATCCGTGCACTTATTCCTCGTCATTCAGACAACATACGATGTAGATTTACGAATAGAGGAACATCCGTTGTGAAGAGTCAAGTACTGGGGGAACTGTTCCTACTTCCAGTTGTCACCCGATCGATATCCGATACACGAACATACGAATTAAATTGGTATAAATTAGGTCATTTTTAGTAAACTATTTTTTTGCATATTTTTTTTAAAGATATTTTGTAGTATTTTTCAATGAAAAAATATCGTGATTTTAAAGGAATTTGAGACAAATTTTGGGAATTTGTGCTAAAGTTTTAGTTCAAATTTTAATTTGAAGGCTGTTACCAAAAGTCGATTTTTATCTGGATTTTTTGCATATTTTATAACATGGGTCAAAAGAGAAGAACTACAAATATATTGCCTTTTCAGGACAAACCAAAATTTTTACATTGTTTTGTAGTTTTTGAGGATGTGTATTTTCAATCTTTTCTAACAAATGTAATATTCGTCCCATTGAATTTTTTTACACACACACTATAATTGCACATTTCGCACAAATAAATTCCGCAATTTATCAATTTTGATGATTTTACAAAAGTCCACAATCCTAAAAAACATATATTTTTTTTAAAAAATGTGGTGGTTTAAATAAAGTGCTTCTTTCGAAGATTATACATTATACATGACCATAACATATGCCCATAGGCTGTTAAAGGCATTGTCCGAGTTTCCAACAAGTATCTTTTAAATTACTCTTAAGATTATTTATGAAAAGAATGTATTTGCAAAAAATGCCTATTGGTGGTGTGGGTCGTATGGGGCTTTCTTTTCAACCCGCGCGAAATAGTTTTGACGTCAGTGCTGGGCACGGTCCTCGCTCTTGCTACCTGCTACGGAGCGAGCTATTCAGTGTGTACGTCGGACGTCCGAACTCTTTAGTTTGCCGTTTAGTTTTGTAAATGAGAATTGTAGTTTCATATCATACGTGTTTTATATTTATATTTATACTAGCGCTGATCATCGTTTATGTTACGTGATTTTAGTTATGAGCACTAGTGTTTTAATTTGACATTTTGAGCGAGTTTTTAGTGGCAATGTTTAACTTTGTGTCAGCCTGAGTAATTGCAAGTTGTAACTTGTAATAATTACATATTATTTACATTCAAAACTACTGTTTCGTGTTTTATAACTCAAACTGTGACTCGCATGTGAATAGTTGCATATCTGTGCTCAGGGCCAACGTAAGCGAGATTACATTTGGCCGCCCCCAGTGGTGTCATCCAAAAAATTATTTAAAGGTAAACGATATTTTAAAAAAATACATCACACCATACTACAGTTATATTTTCATGTTTTAACTGAAAAACGGCAAGTCAAAGGATTTCAGATTTGTTTATGAAGGATATACACTAAGTTGATTTTGGACGTAAAATAATGTCAATTATTGATTGCCTAACTATAAACCACCATGTGTATAAAAGAAAGTTTTGACATTTTTGAAATAACTTAAATTTATATCTCAAAAACTAAAACTTAACTTCCTGCACTCGGGTCTAAAAACTTTTGAAATGCACGTTAAGTTAAACATTGGACAATACGGGTGTACAGATTCATGTAAAACGTCAATGTTTGGTAAAGTGTTGAATGTTACATTTTTGTTAAACTATAAAAACTTTAATTTAGTTAGTATTCAGAAACAGAGGAACCGGTATTTTTCTTTTTCTTTCAACATGTAAAATTAGTTATTAGAAATGTCAGGGCGGCAATGCCACCCCTAGGAAATTGTGCCGCCATAAGCGGCCGCTTACGGCAGCGAGCTTGAGCGAGGCCTTCCTCGGCTGGAGCCAGCCTAGCAGGTAGCCCTGCAGTGACGTCACCATAGGCGGCCTACGCGCTGTGCAGGGCTTTAGTAAAAGCGTGATTATTTGAGTTCCATAAGTCTCAGCGACCTGGATTTTGTTGTATAGTTCTTGAATTGAATCAAGGCACCTTCTGAGGAGCTTGTTATGCAAACCGAGACAATTCCTTTAACAATCTGATAAAAACTGGATTCATGAGTTAGCAGAGCGTGGGCAAGCTGATCTCGAGAAAAGAGGCATTAATGAACCGCCTGTGAACTAGTATAAACTATTACAACTTGAATGCAGTAAGAAACTATTACGTCTTGAATGCAGTAAGAAACTATTACGACTTGAATGCAGTAAGAAACTATTACGTCTTGAATGCAGTAAGAAACTATTACGACTTGAATGCAGTAAGAAACTATTACGTCTTGAATGCAATAAGCGTAATGTGATAGGTGCAGTGGGGACAATTTTGGTATTTTTTTTTTAACTTTCAGGAATAAATGTTTATAAATGGTTTAATGGATAAGATGGTCATTCGTATTTTTAGAAACCACTTGTATACAAACTAATTAATTAATTAATTTTAATCTATTTATCAATTTGAGTGTCATTCCGTGTCATGGGGCAACAGCGTTGGCTGCAGAGACCAACAAAAGTTTATTATTATTATTATTATTATTATTATTATTTTATTTGATGTATTTCATACAAACTCGGTCAAAACCGGAGCTAACATGTTGTACGGACTTACGTCAAGTACTTCCATGTGTATTATGTATTATGTCCATGTATTATTATTATTATTATTATTATTATTATTATTATTATTATTATTATTATTATTATTATTATTATTATTATTATTATTATTATTATTATTATTATTATTATTATTATTAAGCAAGGCATTTGATACATTAAATCACGCTAAACTTTTAATATGTCTTGAGCGAATTGGTATTCGTGGCCCAATTTTAAATTGGTTTAAAAATTACTTAACAAATAGGAGAATAAGAGTTAAGGTTGGTGATTTTTTAAGCCACGAACGTGATGTTATTTCAGGAGTTCCTCAGGGTTCTATTTTGGGTCCAATTCTATTTCTGGTCTACGTAAATGATTTCGTTAAATGTTTTAAATATTGCTATGTATTTTTTTATGCCGATGACATTTTGATTGTTTCAGTTCATAAAAACTTTGAAATTGCACAGTTGTATTTACAAATAGATTTTATTAACCTACTTAAAGAGATTCATGATAGAGATTTAGTAATTAATGCAAATAAAACAAAAATAATTCATTTGTGTGCACCTCAAAACAGAGATTGTCTCCGAGAGGTCAGGGTGATCACTCATTCCAATGAATGTTTGCATAATCAAGTAGATCCACAGACGTGTGCATGTAGTGATTTACTCGAGAATGTTGACTCGCATAATTATTTGGGATTGGTGATTGATAAACATTTCAGCTGGGTACTTCATATTGATTCCGTCTGTAAGCGCCTAAGAGCCTGCCTCCGGCAATGTTTACGTTTTACCATTTTCAGTGTTGCGTAATGTATATATCGCTCTTGCAGAATCTATTATATCTTATGGTCTACTAGCGTGGGGGTATTCCACTGACTGCCACTTAAATAAAATTCGAGTACTACAAAATAAGCTTTTACGCGAAATAAGACCTCGCAATTGTCAAACTCTGTCGACTCGGGAGACATACCTCTTTTGCAACCTTCTGCCAGTTGACGGCCTTTTCACGTACCACTGTTAATAAAATATTACTTTAAAAATGATTATAGAATTCTTGTGCAGAAATACAAATGGACACGTAGTCAGGAAAAACAAAAATCTGTAGTTCCTAGAAGTAATAATAAATACGGTCAAAGGCGCCTAGAGTGTTTAGTCCCCGAGTCTTTTAATAAATTACCTGATCAATTATTAAACTTAACAAAAATTTCCGAGGTCAAGCAACAAATAAAAAGACATTTGTTGTCTCAATTGAGTGCTCTTACCTAAATCTGTTTTGCTCATACCTTGTTTTTGTAATCATCTTTTAGCTATATTTCTGTTAGGTTTCTGAAATGCCTATGAAACTTAAAAACCTTGGCGTTGTGTTGTCTCATTTTATTTTAAGTAACGGTCATTCTACTTCGATTTGTTTATTTAATGATTGTGATTTGTTAATGTTTTTTCATAATGATTCCTTCCTCTACGGTTGTTTTTGTTTTAGTTTATTTGATGTTGTTATTCCACAGATGAGCCCGCATAATGGGCTTTGTGGGTTTCATTGAGATAAAACAATGTAATATGTGTTTTATGAAATAAAATGAATTGAATTGAAAAAAAAAAATATATATATTATTATTATTATTATTATTATTATTATTATTATTATTATTATTATTATTATTATTATTATTATTATTATTATTATTAATATATGGTTTTTAAGCATAAGCCCGCTTTAAAGACAATAGTTATTGATTCATAGCAGTTGTCGAACTTTTGCGACAATTGCTATGAATCAATAATTATTAATTATTATTATCATTATCATTATTATTATTATTATTATTATTATAATAATAATTATTATTATTATTATTGTTATGAATATTATTACTTTTATTATGAATATTATTACTTTTATTATAAATTTATGTCAACAGATATAAAGTAAAAATAAATTCAAATTAATGTACCAAATCATTGGAAACAAATTTATTTGATTATGCCACTTGTAGCGCTTAATGTATGTGCAGGGTAGAATGCAGGATGTCACAGCCAGAATGAGCATAATATTACGTTTGTTAGGTCAGAGCGAAAGCTAACTGGTCGGATTGATTTAAATGCGGCTACGGGTCATGCCTATTAATCGTCATGAAGTGGAGCAGCGGTTTCTTTAGCTATTCCGTTTTGTAATGTGCCCAACGATAACTGCGACCCGATATATGCATCATATTATTATTCAAATTATTGTGAACAGTGAACCTTATGCTAAACCATAAGTGGTGAGAAGTACCTCGTGCTGTTTGATCACAGTCAAAATGTAGTCTGCGATTATTTTTATAACCATCGGGTACAAATAACACAATTATGAGAAATTACAAAAAAATGGTTACTTGCAAAATAGGGAGGATGGCATATTTAAATATATAATTTAAAATAAATTAAAAAATCACATTATGAATGAATGAAAAAAGGCAAAAGCGGCATCGGACATAAAAAATAGTGTATGATAGAAATAAGTTTTGATCATAAAAAAATTAAAAACAATTCATATACATTATCTTAATTTTTATTTAGGAAGACCGAGAGAAAGATAGGGAAGATTGATCGAAGGAGACGTTGAAGAGAGAGATGAATCGTGGAACCAGGTGACGGAATTGAAGCTGTGGGAGGACAGGAAAGAGTGGAGAAAATCGGTGGAGAAGCAGATGCCAGGATGAAGATGACGATGAAAATGATGATGAAGAAACGCTGAGCCTGGCAATCTCGGAAAAAAATGATTTCGTGCCTAGATATCGGTGTGAAGAACACCACTCAACCTGACATTGCTGGAAATGAGTTTTGATGATTATTATAATGTTTTAACATTTTGTAATTATAGTCAGAATAATAAATATCATTGTCCCCCTAAATAATATTCTTATGTAAGATATAAAATATACCCTGATGGGGTAGCATGATTTGTTCTAATTCATTAATTTCCATTAAAAGTATTACAATATACAAGTATATAAAACTATAAAATATTATCGATTCAAAGAAACATAAAATAATTGGTCCACTCTTACCAGAAAAAATTGCGAAACTGGGTTATTTTCGAGGTAAGTGCAATCGGCATAAATCTCCCATAAGAAAAAACATGGAGACGATCTTTTATTCCGCGACCTTGGAGTATTTTGGACAAAAACATTTTGGCAGTCATTGACGTACTCGAATACTTTTTCTGACAATCTTCTGCGGTTTGGTTCTGTAATTTGGGCTGTGGTTCGGCCAAAATAGGCTGAATACCAAGAATAAGGGGTGTAATTCGGATCGATAATTATTTTAATGTTCGGGTGTTATGTAAGCAAAGTTTCAAGACACAATTTTGTAAATGCCCATTTTAGATAAATATGACGACAGATATTACTGTTAAACCGATTTAAGAAATACATCAAATTGCAAACCTTCTCAAATTTCAAGGTCAAAAATCGTGAAGAAATTGTGTTAATTCGCATTTTAAAGATTTAATTATGTAAACTGTCATTTTGGTGTCGTAATATGCTCTAGATTATGTTAAAAAATAATATTTAGGGATAATTGCCCCTTTAATAAAAAATTTTGCACCCTCCGAGATTTTTCTTAAATGAGTTGTTCTGAAGGATCCACTAAATTTTGTACATTTTTACAACTTTCGTTAAAATACGGGAGTTAACAGATTCATGTGAAACGTCAATGTTGGTAAAAGTGTTGAATGGTTACATTTGTGTTATACTATAAAAACTTTAATTTAGTTAGTATTCAGAAACAGGAGGTCACCGGAGTTATCTTTCTTTCAACATGTAAAATCGGTATTAGAAATGTCAGGGCGGCAATGCCACCCCTAGGAAATTTGTGCGACCGTAAGCGGCCGCTACGGCAGCGAGCTTGAGCAGGCCTTCCTCGGGATGGAGCCAGCCTAGCAGGTAGCCCTGCAGTGACGTCACCATAGTCGGCCGACGCGCTGTGCAGGGCTTTAGTAAAAGCGTGATTATTTGAGTTCCATAAGTCTCAGCGACCTGGATTTTGTTGTATTGTTCTTGAATTGAATCAAGGCACCTTCTGAGGAGCTTGTTATGCAAACCGAGACCATTCCTTTAATAGCCACTGATTGGCTATTGTGTCTTTATGGTAGAAAATTTGAATTATTTGACGGCCTGTTTTAGTACTAATTTTTAAGCAAATATGTGAAATGTTTTTTCAGTTTTACACTTAACTGGCCGTCACTGCCAAAGTGTTGACATTCAATATATTTTCGACTCGTTGACTGCGCGATATCGACTTTCGAGAAGATATTTTGATTTTGAATATAATTGATTAACGCTATTTTTTGTCTTTTCTGTCTTTCTCTAATGCAAATTATTGAAGATTTCCCAATAATAAATGTTCTTAATTGCCTTTTTAATGCTAAATTTACTGCGCCTTAGCGTTGTCTAATGTAACGGTATTTTGTTATAGATCGAAGCAAAGCGGATCTGCTGTCCACTTCGGCAAAGCTGCAACATATTCTACGAGACGCCATTGACCCACCTGCAACAGATACCGGTAGGGTAGTTTCTAAGTACAAAAACATATTTTACGCCTACCTAACATTTATATCATCTTCATTTAGGTATAACTAGTGGTTGTGGAAGCTCATGCCTCTAAGAGTAAGACACAATTATGTGAGGAACTGACATTACCAATGGATAGAGGTAATGAGAAATGGAGATTAAAAATAAAAAAAAAGTGTTTTAACCTCCCAGGCGTGGTTTTTTTAGTGTAAAATTTTACCCCAACGTGGTTTATTTTTTTTAGAAAAATGAAATAATTTGCAATGCATTTTATAAAAACCCTATCTTGAAAGCTATTGGATGAAATCTCTTCAGATTATTCAGGAAAATGCCAATAGGCGTATTGTTGAATGGTAAAATAAATATTTATACACATTGTGCTATTTTAAACACTTGTATTGCTGTAAAAAATAAATTAAAATAAGACTGAGAGCAATGGCATTGTTGCAGACATGCAAGTAATTTCACATTAAATAGCCAATGAAGAAAGTTAATTTAAAGATACATTGTTGATATTTTAAAAATATTGTACCCATTGTTGTCACAAAAACAAAAATGAATAACATCAAAAAACAATTTTCCAAAATACATTGGTATTGTAAAAAAATATGACCATTTGAAAATGATTCAAATAAAAAGGTAATTTAGGTATAGATATATTGTTGAATTTAAAAAATATTGTACACATTGTTGTAGGCCTAACAAAATATTATATATGCCTAATCCAATAAGTAACTGCCAAAATCCAAATTTTGTGTTTTTATCAATTTCACCAAAATTGTTAAAAACATTACTAAAAAATCCTTACTAGGTACTAAAAAAATATTATAGTGCACAATTTAATATGTATTTTATTCTGTCTTTAGTATCGCGATTTTGGGAGACTCATCTTCCACCCCGCCCATTTCCAACCCAAGATCACTGGACGGACCATTGACCATCGGCCTATGAGAACGACTAGATTCATCTGAACATCCCTCATAGAACTTCTTCATAGTAGGAAAACAAAACGTTGGTGGTGGAATTCAGTGTCTGACGGTCTTTTACAATGCATGAAGAGGAAGCAGGCGTGATTTGATGTTCGGCGCGTTCCTTGTTCTGCAGCCATTAATCATTAAAAGTAAAACTGAATAAAACTTCGCATACTTGATAATAAAGGACATCTGTACTCTCCTTTCAAATCAGATTTTCAATATTTATCATCTAGATCTATCAGAAAATGCTTAGTTATTTGGGTGTTTTTGACCATTTTGACAGATTCTAAATACTAAATAGTTGTTTTTCTTTTCTTTTATAAATTAATGGAAAAGTGCTATGATAGATGCCTTCATAATTTTCATTTTCACACAATTATGTAAAATTTCAAATAGCCCTAGATGTAACTAAAATTGTCTGAAATTTGTATGCGCGTAAAATGAGCATGCCTGCGTCCTCTTAACCTGGCAGTTATGCAATTTGTTTTAGCTGGGTATGTGCTCGGGCCAAAACTCTTTCACACTAGGCAGGGACTAGATAGAAGGCTTTCTGCTGGCAGTGCCCATTGTTCTGCATGTCTCTCGTAGTGCTTGGCTGCCAGGGTATTGGGGCAAAACGCTCGACGACCTAATGATAGGAAGGAGAGTGTCTTCGCACGAAGAACAGACCTTCTCGACAAGAACTTCACGTATAGAGAATCAAGGACGATGACTGGGTCAAGGGACAAGGACATCATTACGCGTAAGAATCTTTTTATCTTACTCCCAAAGCTACTTCAAAATGTCAAAACTAGTTATTTAAAAGGATACACTGCTGTTCCAGGGCTTCAAAAAAAAAAAAAAAAAAACAAAAACAAAAAAAAAAAAACCCAAAAAAAAAAACAAAAAAAAAAAAAAAAAAAGAGGTTACAACCCACTTCAGACGTTACCGGTACGCAACAAAGAAGAGTATTAAATATACAACTCTACCTACAAAAAACTTGTAAGTAGCCTACTAATACATTAATTGTAAGGTGAAGGGGGAGAAGGAGAATTGTAACATTTCAGTGAAATATTTCTTTTAACTAGGTAGCAATGACTAGGTCAGACAGGAACGATATTCTGGAGGACGTACGGACATCTTTAGTGTGATCATCTCATTCCATCCAGTCAACGGGTAGAGGGTACAATACAAGGTCATCTCCGAGGAATCTGATGAAGAAATTGTAAGATAGGATAAGGGCAATGGTAAAGAGGTAAAATACAATGTCAATGTGGATTGGTGGGTTTTGCAGAGGCTTGAGGCCCCCTCGTTTCATTCAGTAGGTAGGACCATCTAAAAAAAACACACCAATGTTGCAAAGACATTGTATGCCTCGCCTGCTTAGTGTAATAAAAGCTCTGCTAGACAGTTACAGGAACGATATTCTGGAGGACGTACGGACATCTTCTAGTATGATCATCTCACTCTGCCAGCCAGTTCAACGAAGTCGTGGGATACATACAAGGGTCATCTCTCGGAGGAATCTGGATGAAGAAACTTGTAAGATAGGTATGGTAAAGAGGTAAAATACAATGTCAATGTGGATGTGGGGGTTGCAGAGGCTTATAGCCGCTCGTTTTCATTCAGTAGGAGGACCCTCTAAAAACACACCAATTGTTGCAGAGACATTGTATGCCTCGCCGCTTAGTGTTAATAAAAGCTTTTCTGCTTAGACAGTTACAGGAAACGATATTCTGGAGGGACGTACGGACATCTCTAGTATGATCATTCATCTGCCAGCCAGTCACCGAAGTTGAGGATCACTACAAGGTCATCTCTGAGGAATCTGGATGAAGAAACTTGTAAGTATAGGTAATGGTAAAGAGGTAAAATACAATGTCAATGTGGATTGGGTGTGGTTTGCAGAGGCTTATAGGCCCCTCGTGTTCAGCAGTTAGGTAGTAGGACCCCTCAAAAACACACCATGTTGCAGAAGACATTGTATGCCTCGCCTCTAGACTTAGTTGTAATAAACGCTCTGCTTAGACAGTTACAGGAACGATTCTCTGGAGGACGTACGGACATTTTCTTTAGTATGTCATCTTCATCCAGTCACCGAGTAGAGGGATACACTACAAGGTATCTCCGGGGGAATCTGGATGAACAACTGTAGATAGGTAATGGTTAAAGAGGTAAAATACAATGTCAATGGGAGTGTGTGGTTTGCAGGAGGCTGGGTAGGCCACTCGTGTTTCATTTGAGCTAGGTGGAACCCTGTTAAAAAACAACCAATGTTGCAGAAGAAATTGTATGCCTTGCCTGCTTGTGTAATAAAAGCTCTGCTTAGACAGTTACAGGAACGATATTCTGTGAGGACGTACGGACCACTTCTAGTATGGATCATCTGCCAGCCAGTCACCGATGTAGGAGGGAGATACACTACAAGGTCATCTCTGGAGGAGTCTGATGAAGAAAACTTGTAGATAGGTAATGGTAAAGAGGTAAAATACAATGTCAATGTGGATTGGTTGGTTTGCAGAGGGGCTATAGGCCATCGTGTTTCTTGCAGTAGGGTAGGACCCTTCTAAAACACACCAATTTGCAGAGGACATGTATGCCTCACACTTAGGTAATAAAAGCTCTGATTAGGCAGTTACAGGAAGATATTATGGAGGACGTATACGGAACATTTCTAGTATGATCATTGCCATCAGTCACCGAGTAGAGGATACACTACCAAGGTCATCTCTGGAGGGAGTCGGATGAACAAACTTGTAAGAGGTATGGTAAAGAGGTAAAATACAATGTCAATTGGATTGGTGTGGTTTGCAGAGGCATATAGGCCCCTCGTGTTTACATTGAGTTAGGTAGGACCTCTAAAAAACACACCAGTGTTGCAGGAGACATTGTATGCTCGCCTTGCTTAGTGTAATAAAAGCTCGGCTTAGACAGTTACAGAAACGATATTCTGAGGACGAGGCCATCTTAGTATGATCATCTGCCATCAGTCACCGAGGTCTGGGATACCCACACAAGGTCATCTCCAGGGGAATCTGATGAACAAAACTGTAAGTAGGTAATGGTAAGAGGTTAAAAACACAATGTCAATGTGGATTGGTGTGGTTTGCAGAGGCTTGTAGGCCCCTCATGTTTCATGCAGTAGGTAGGACGCTCTAAAAAACACAACAAATGTTGCAGAAGACATTGTACGCCTCGCCTGTCTTAGTGTATAAAAGCTCTGCTGAGACAGTTACAGGAAAACGATATTCTGGAGGAGTACGGACATCTTCTAGTATGATCATCGCCAAGCCAGTCACCAAGTAGAGGGATTACACACACGGTCATCTCAGGGGGACTCTGGATGAACAAACTGTAAGATAGGTAATGGTAAAGAGGTTAAATACGATGTCAATGGGATTGGTGTGGTTTGCAGAGGCTTGTAGGCCCTCGTGTTTCATTGAGTATGTAGGACACGCCTCTAAAAACACACCAGGTTGCAGGAAGACATTGTATGCCTCGCCTGCTAGTGTTAATTAAAAGCTTGCGCTTAGACAGTTACAGGAACGAATTTCTGGAGGACGTACGGACATCTTCTAGTATGATACTGCCAGCCAGTCACCGCAGTAGAGGGATACACTACAAGGTCATCTCCAGGGAATCTGGATGAACAAAACTTGTAAGATAGGTAATGGTGCTAAAGAGGTAAAACACAAGTCAATGTGGATTGGTGTGGTTTGCAGAGGCTATAGCCCCTCATGTTTCATGCAGTAGGTAGGACCTCTAAAACACACCATGTTGCAGAAGACATTGTATGCCTCGCCTGTTAGTGTAATAAAAGCTCTGCTTAGGACGTTACAGGAACGATATGCTGGTGGACGTACGGACATCTTCATCTGCAGCCAGCCACCGAGTAGAGGGATACACTGCAAGGTCATCTCTGGAGGGAGTTGCATGAACAAACTTGTAAGATAAGGTAATGGTAAAGGGTTAAATACAATGTCAATTGTGGATTGGTGTGGTTTGCAGAGGCTTATAGGCCGCTCGTGTTTCATTCAGTAGGTAGGACCCCTAAAAAACACAAAAATGTTTGCAGAAGAACATTGTGTGCCTCACCTGCTTAGTGTAATAAAAGCTCTGCTTAGACAGTTACAGGAACGATATTCTGGAGGACGTACGGACATCTTCTAGTATGATCATCTCATCTGCCATCCAGTCACCGAATAGAGGGATACACTACTTGGGGAAAAATTACATTTTATTCCGTGTTTTTTTTATGTACCGTAAGTCGAGAGTATAAACTCGAGTTTCTAGTCTGCCCTCGGGTATACGGCCAGAGTTCCCCCACAGCGACACCTGTCCGGCCGACGGAAGGCCCTCCCCTCCTCCCTTGAGGACAACGCAAACCCCCCCTAGTTTGAATAGAACTTGAAAGGGTGGCTTGAATTCATAATTCACACTATCGCTCATTGCTTGTGCCTTAAACATATTAATAGTAGCTAATTTAGCCTGAGCGGGTGATTAATGTTCTCAACTGTAAACAAAGTAATATCGCGTTCGTCGTTTTATGACTGTATAATAACTCGTACCTATTGTAATTTATGATGCAACATGCAATAACAGTTATAGCACAGAGGCATAGATATTTTATCTGTGGATGTACAGTAGCCCGTGCTAGTAACTCATAAGTAATTCGTTATTTAGTTGGGACCGATGTCGATACTGTAGAAAGTGCTTTTATGGATGCACGGATTTGCTAATTACTTTTGTGGACTTAGTTATCTGTGGTGGTCATTGCATAGTGCCGAAGTTAAGTATGGTCCGCAAGCTTTTGCCAACTTCAATGCGGTCGTAAAGTAAGCTATCTTTTTTAGCGTGCAGTTAGAGTGGACTTATGTATTTATACAAAATCGGTCAAAATAGAGCTTACTTGTTCTACGGACTTACGTCAAGTACTTTCCATTGTGTAACTACATTACAACTTTATTACTTTGTACTTAACTCTTACTAAAATAATAAGTAAATTACAATATTGTATTGTAGATGATGTTTTTATTTCAGTGCTGTATAGGCCTACGGTCGTTGGCCGATTTCTCGTTCGCCATCCTAGCAATTTGCTCTTCGGTTATTTCGGAAACCACGAAAATCAATTCAGGATGGAAGCTGTCTCGGAATCTCGAAGTATCATTCTTAGTTTAGGAATTTTATTTAATTTTTTAAAATTAATTTTATTAATATTATTAATTATTATTATTAGGTAGGCCTATTATTATTGGAGAGAAGAGGTGAATAATTTACATTATTCCTGAATTTCCGACGTAGCGTCGTCACTGTGGATGACATTTTCAAGGGACTGCTGTTCTTTTGTTTGCTTGCCTCTGTTGCAAAGGTTCACTTCTTCTTGGAACTGCAAGGGTAGCGGTGGATGGCTCTATTTGTTGTTGTGGTAGTTGAGGTGGTTGTGGAGTTGGTGGTGGTGGAGGTGGTGGTGCATGTAATGTAAATAATTCACCACTACTATGCGACGAAACATCCCGTCAATGTTATAATTTCTCTTCAATAGGGAAGTCTCACAACTTTTTTTTATTATTCTACTATATTCAGGGCCAGTTTCTGATTACATATATACCAAAATGTTGTTATTTATAAAATATTTTCAGTCATAAAAGTGAGCTTAAAGTTTTACACGTAATAATGGCGTGAAAAACAGGGCATACGCGACACGTCATAACCGTACAACCAATCACCTCGTGGTCATTGAAAAAAAATCATTTTTGCTGATTATCTTGTACTTAGAAGGCTTTTTAGAATGAAATTTGTTTCTAATATGATTAAAAAATGCTAATAGACAATAATTTGTACATTAAGATATAACATTCGCATATTTGTGTATACATTTATAACGATTAATGGTTTTATGCTAACATTACAGGCAATAAAGGAACATGTCAACAATGAATATTGTTTTAAACACGAGCTGCGTGAACAGCCGAGAGGTGAATAGCTCCGTGTCTAGTAAAGACCGTGGTTCAATTTCATTCAAAAACAACGCTGGTTCTACTGAGTTATGACGCCACACGTCTTTCACAATGAAAGCGAGGGGAGAGAGTAAACGTAAAACTTTGTACCTCTGTGGAATAGACAGTTTTTATCTTTAGAGTGTTATAAAACTACGGCAATGGTGTTTTAAGTGAAGATCTACTGATTCTATACACTCAGCGCTAAATATCTACGACTGCGGAGACTTCCCTATTATATCGTGTCGTGAAAGTATAACTTGTAAATGATTATTATTATTATCATAGGAATAAACGCTTAAGTCCCGCCGCGTTGTTGGATGAGCGTAATTGGTGCATTTGAGCTGCCATGTGTTATGCGGAATTTCTGTTGTTCTGTGGCAAAATCATTACTTAGTTTAAATTTTTTTATAAATTAAATTAATTTAAATTAAAAATTACTTAATGTTTTTGTATTTTTGTTTATAATCGTAATTGTTAAAAAAAAATCGTTTAAAATGCGCGATTTTCATTAGAAATAATTTCTCGAATTGCGCTCAAATTTTACACTATATATAATTTCATAAAAAATACAAGGGTTCTGCCGAAAAAATGATTACGATCGGATAAAGCATGTAGGTGTTATAAGCCAAGAGAGTTGTTTAAAAAAAGAAAAAAAAAAACTGTAAAATTTCGATTTTTATTTTTTATGATAAATATTTTTTCCAATTGACTGCTCAAAAATTCATAAAAATATCTAATTAATAAAGAAAGGTTTCTGCGCAAAAATCATTAATCGGATAAGCATGTAGGTGTTATAAGTCGAAGAAATTTTTTAAAAATTTAAAAAAATCGTTTAAGTAAACTTGCGATTTTCATGAGAAAAAAAATTTCCCGATTGCGATCAAAAACGGGCCAGTTCTAAGTTCAGAGATTTCTAAGGCCTCCATAAAATATTCATCGCAATCGGATTATCGGTTTAGCGCGGAATCGCTGATGAGACAAACAGACAAAAATACAAAAAAAAAAAAGGAACAAGAAAAAAAAAAAAAAAAACATTACGGATTTTTTTCTCTCAGTGTAGTGAAATGGAATCTTCGCTCACTCGCTCCGCCCTCCGCTACGCTCATCCAATTATATCAACGTAAGCCTACAGCAAACATTACAAGTTCGGAAGGCGTTTATAGTTATTGTGAAGGTAACCTTCACGCAATCAGTTTGGCAGTTTGTCACACTATTAGTAAAACTTAGTAAACATTGAGTTCTAATAATGTATTTTCTGGTTGTACTGAATTGCATTTTGTGCAATAAAGGGAGACTCAGAAATACGAAAGCAGGCTTTAAATGATTTATTTATTACTTATTAAAAATTGTGCATTAACAACAGTTGACATTTTAAAGTTAATTAATTAAAAATTGAATTTTAAAACATCTAAATCCTATAATTTTGTCAAATAAATAATTGACAGATCAAAAACAATCTTTTGAGAAGCTTAGGATAGAGGTTGCAAATTAAAACATTGCTATTTTGTATGAAGTTGAAAAGTAGACAGTATGAAATATTTACTGAGTTTTGTTGATCTAGTCTGATTTAATGAACGACGCACATTAATAAAATTGATTGACACAATAAAATTGATTTCGACTGCGGCCTGTAGTTAATGATTTGTTGTTCGTGCTTGGAGTAAGTATCTAAAACACATTCTTCATTACCTCATACAGAGGGTTAAACCGGTTCATGATGATGTGGAGATAGTGAAATGTCAAAAATATTGTAGCGAACGCTTTAAGTTTAAACCACTCCATAACTGCGACATAGAAAAATACTAAAACTTATTTTATTACATATTATGAGATGAGGTAAGGCAGCGTCACCATTACATAAATTTGGGAACCCAGCCAATGCCAATAAAAATGGGAAACGAGCAACCTGGTACCACATTCATGTATATCCACTTGGAGTTTGGTTCTTGTGGCAAATAACAATGATAAGGTGGCATGGAAACTCAGGTGTTACTATTGAAAACTTATTAGTGCGCAATTATGTTTTTATTTACATAAAGAAATGCGCTTTAATTACATGAGCCATCTGTGCACGAGCTAAATACAGTTTGTAAATAAAAATTAAATTAAACTAGGAAAACGCTTTAGTCCCGCCGCGTTGATGGATGAGCTTTTTAGTTTGTTTAGGACCACTTTTCCTTTGCAAGTGCTTTTTGAATGCATTGTAGGTGATTTTCGTCAAGTTTCTATTGTTACTTGTTAATTGTAATTATAACCTAAAAAAAAACCTCATTATTAAAACCTTTATTTATATAGGACTTCTGGAACTTTTTCAACTTTCTTTCAAAAAAGCAATACATCACCATTACCTTAATGTAAATGTGAAATATGCAAGTTTTAGCCCCACCCGTTTGGTCAGAATCGGCCCAAATGTCACGAAAATATCGCACTAAAAATAAAAAAAAATCGTGAAAGTACGATATTCATAAGAAATATTTCTTCGATTGTACCCAAAAACGTGGCAGGTCTAAGTTAAAAGATTTTGAAGGTCTCCAGAAAATTTCATCGCAGTTGGAGTATCGGTTTAGCTGGAATCGTGTTAACAAATACACAAAAATACAAACAGAAAAAACAAGAAAAACACACTGACACTTGTAATCTTAGATATTTAGATAAAAGAGTAGTGAGAGGGGCGTATATTGTATGAACTTGGAATGTGAACTTCCGATTTTTCTATTTTAGAAAGATAGGCAAATGGAATACAGAGATTGAAAACTAGATAAAGATGATTAAAAATGAAACTATTATAACAGGTAGCTAAACGTTGTAAGTAAAAATCATTGGACTTTCCACTGTTATTAATATTTTTATTTAAAATGTAATATTTCGAATCCTTTACAGGAGTCTTTATCAAACTAACAATTATATTTTTTTATTTTTTTATTAATTAAATTTTAAAAAACCACAACAGACTTAATTGTTAGTTTGATAAAGACTCCTGTAAATGGATTCAAAATATCACATTTTAAATAAAAATATTAATATAGTGGAAAGTCCAATGATTTTTATTTAAATAGATAAGTATGAATGCATATCTGGAAACCACAGTGCACAGCAGCTGAGCGGTCTAGGCCACGCAGGCTTTATGATTTTATTCGATGGATCGTGGTTGGGGGCGGGGGGGGGGTCAGTCTAAACAAATAAGGCAGCTATGCTGTTCCTTCAACCCGTCCGGCGTCTCTAGGTTGAATCGTTGAAAATTCGTTTAGGTAACTTCCGACATCGATGATGATCCAAGATTATTTTGCATTGCGTCTTAAATGTATGATTAAATTGAATGGTGATAAATATGGTTCACGGCCAATTAAAAACTCAAGCGATGCAGCCGCACACAATTCCAACTGACTAGTAACTCGCCACGATCTTATGTCATTATATCTTTCAAAATGACAAGAACATACACCCTGACTTTGATTCCTGTGCGTTGAGAGATTAATAGATCCGATAAGAGACAGTGGCTGGATTAAAACCAGACAGGCTATAGTGGAGAAGTATAGGGCCCCCTCCCCCCCTCCCCCCCCCCCCCCCCAAAAAAATGTGGTTCATCATCATTATCTGTTGCCACGTTTCCAACTCTGTGTTGGTAGGCATTGAAGACAGGCCTTCTCAATTTCTTCTGTCCTGCCCCACCATTCCTCTCTTTCAACACTTCAGTCTCCTCGCTGTTCTACATCCTTCTCACACTATTCTGCCATGTTGTCGTGGTCTGCCCTTGGTCTCTTACCCATCATCCTTCTCGTAATCTCGCTCCTTCCATCCTTTTGACATGCCGAACCACTTTAATCTTCTCTCTCCAATTCGCTCCATTAAATCTCACGCCTACTTGATCTCAGATATCCTCATTCCGATATTCGGTTCCCATCTAGTCGTAACTACAATGCTTTTTAAAAAACTTGTTCATATCTACAGCCCTAAATAAAACATCAATAAATGTAAATAGTAATAAAATAAAAATAAAATCATAGGATCCAACTCATCATGGTAATTATTATTATGAGTAGGAAGTATATAAACTATTAGGCCTATTTCAATGCACAGATAAACATTAAATAGAAACTATTAACCATAAGTATTTTCATGAGGAGGTTTCTGTCCAAT
Source organism: Sweltsa coloradensis (assembly GCA_024449915.1). Lineage (NCBI taxonomy): Eukaryota > Metazoa > Arthropoda > Insecta > Plecoptera > Chloroperlidae > Sweltsa > Sweltsa coloradensis. The sequence goes on along the minus strand of JAMZAV010015020.1, from coordinate 8,209 downwards.
GTGCGAAGCACGTTTTACGACCCGGTATATAGGGTAGTGGTCTTTGTTTCCATCAGAATGCGGTTAGATGGTCTGACCTCATCCTCGGACTTCGAGGAGAGAATCATGCATGCAACGCTGTTAGGTCTGTGAAGCAGGTACCTGTTTTACCCGACATTTTCCACTGAACAAAAGAAGCTCGTAGCAGCATTTCAAACAAAAAACTATAGGGGGCAGTTAAATTCGCACAGCGCGCTACGCTCGGGCAGCAATGCGGGATGTTGCAAACAAGTACGAAAAAAAAACTCGCAAAGCACATTTTAAGATGGAGGTTACTTATCTGCCCACACAGTGTACTCTATTATCGTGTAGGACCTCTAAAAAACACACCAATGGTACAGAAGACATAGTATGGCCTCAACCTGCTTAGGTAGTAAAAGCTTTGCTCAGATAGTTACAGGAAGGATAAGACCCTTGTACACGTGGATCATCTTGCCTGATTGTTGTACCATGATTTTGAAACATTCAAAAGAAGAGCAACATCTCTGTACATGCCAGGGACCGTATTCGTTGAACACGTTTGTTCTTTCTTCCAGGTGTACTGCCTGAATCACACTTATATTCTTGAAATGGCGACTGTGGCCAGCATAATGCCACACAAGAACACGTAAGTTTGTTTGTTTATTTCTATGCAATGCGAATATTTTGCCAGACTTAATTTGACTTACATCCTTTTTTTAAACCCAATTATATGAGAGTTTCAGATGACATCACACAACTGTTCATGCGACTGGTGGTAAAAATTACGTTTGGCGCTATTCTAAAACACAGTTATAAAAGGGGTGAATTGTACTGAAGATCTTTTAAAGTTGAATACCATTTGGCAGTTCAAAACAAATTGAATATATATTCTATAATTTGTTATTAACACCCCATTTTTAGCTAGGAAACAATGGAAATTGAAGCTATGTTTTTCAAAAAAACAATAAAAGCTAGAACCATGTAAAAGCTCAAAGGGCTTGCACAGCTGGTCACTTTCAACACTTTAGAAATAGACCTACCATTCTTGGCTGGCAAAAAGTATTTCATAGTTAACTGAAGAACCTAAGCTATCAAATATATTGCCATTTTGCGCCATACACTTTTTAAATCAGTTGTAGGCGATGGAAAAAATACTGATTTCTAATATCCGGCCTATGTGTAGCCATGTGAAAATTGCATTCTTTGCCCACCATGGCCCAAAGTTATTAGATACTGTGCGGGTGCCGCCCAAAGTCTTCCTGAAACTCTCGTATTCAATATGGAAATGAATCTAGAAATTAAAAAATCCATCTCAGCAGGGTGAATGAAAAACTAGTATTCAATGTTTGACATAGGTAGCAATATAGGCCTACACTGTTTCACAGTTATCAGTATAGGGTTCTCCAAGACTTATTTTATTTTGTGTTAAAGAATATATACCATAATTATAAAATCCACTACATAAAATAAGATGTAGCTGGAGTGTTGTCATTTTTACTCCCAAATAACCTTTTTATTTCAATTAAAAACCAGAAAGAAACAAAGTTCATTGCTGGTGTTCTAATAAATTGTTCAAAAAAGTCTTCTGTACTATTTTTTGCTGTTTTCAGCTAAGTTATCCTATTACTGTGTAATGAAGACATAGCTCTGGACTCCAACAGTATTACATTGACAACAAATTGGTCAGGGGCAGCACTTCATCGTCCACTATGTATATGCGTTCTATTTCCTTTCTTCAAATATCAGATCTATTAGAAAATAAAATAAAATACTTTTCTTATAATGATCCCTGTTTGATTTGCAAAGATTTGTTTGCTCTTTTTAAAAGTAATATTCTCTTTGAATGATTTGATAATATCTTTGCTTATCCATGGTTGCACACTTCTTATTATTAAACTATTACTATTAAAAGGGTTGCTCGTTGTGGTCTATGTGGTTAGCCTACCTGCTTCGATTGCAGAAGGTTCAGGGTTCGATTCCCGTTAAGTGGAAGTTTTTTAACTTCTGCTTTGGGACGTATAAGTCCATCAGTTCTTCGTGTTTGCCACTGTCCATTACCACTGATGCTATATTTCCTATTATAAAATATCAATCTTTGGTTGGTTATCGCTCACTCGTGGATTGCGTTGGGGCCTACAGGTTTGGCTTGTTCGCTTTGGTTTACTCTCCCCCATTGAAAATCAGTTGTGTGTCTGAGTGAGTAGACTCTAAATACCAATTTATTTATTTATTTATTTATTTATTTATTTATTTATTTATTTATTACTATCTTAATTCTTGTATATACATCACGTCACATTCATGTCAAAAAAACATCAGTCCAGTTCCATGCACAATAATTAATGTAATGCACACGAGGTTCGGAGAGTAAATTCCAGTCAGCTGGGTTTGGTAAATTGTATACTACTGGTACATTACGTTTTCAGTTTCTTTGTTTACGTGACTAACACTAAATAATAACTGTAATTTCATAATGATCATCAATACCTTTCCACAACTCTATAAGATTGCTGCACAGCAACAGATCAAGAGTTTAGTGTATGTATTGTATTTTATTAGCAGGCTGTGGATTACATGTGATGCCGTAACTCGTACGTGTATCGAACTTACGTTATAAACGTTATTGAACTTTATGAATTGAATTCTACGGGAGTGTTTCCCGACTAAACAAATCGAGAAATGAATTTTCTATGTTTCTTTCTTGTGAAATTTTGAATCCTGAACCTCTGCAATTCCAAGCAGGGGGACGGAGGGGATGTCTATTTTACAATCTTGTTTGTCCACAATTAGACCCGGAGCTAATTCCTGTCGGAGCGATATTAACGAAATTGGCTCACCCCACTTAACATCTCAAATCTGACTTGACCACGTGTTAGTATGCACCTTATGAAATAGCCCCAGGTAGTTCGCACTTCGAATTGTGGGATACCGTTTTTTTTAGAGGCCATTTTGTTTTTTGAATGTGAATCATGAAAGCTTACATCACTGTCTTAAAAAAGTACATAACTCGGGACTGGTTAACGATTTTATTTTTAAAACCCAATTTGTAGGTCAACTGTATTCTTTCCGATTATATACAAATTAATTTTTAAATTAAACATATGATGTTCATAGTTAAAAAAGTGCAGGACACGGCAAAAATAGTGTAACAAATTTCACTGAAATGTGATTAAGAATAGATTCAACACAATTTTTTTTTGTGTTGCTAGCAAGATGGTTTTATACGATTATGATTTAAAAAATATATTCAAGAAACTAAACTAATTAAAATGTATAGATTTTTGAAGTTTTAGAAGATACGCGTTGAGGATGACGCATTTTCGCGGATTTGAGCGCTATTTAACTAGGTTTTCTAAGCCAACTTCATTTCCGTCATTGTAGCATAAAAGTATATGTTGACAAGTACTTCAACAACAATACAAGCAAATGGTTAAAATATAATGATACAACAATGGAATTTTGAAAATTTTATAAATAGTTATTTTGCAGGCTTTTCAAGTTTCAAAAGTGGAAAAAGTGGAAAGTGCTCTTTCACGTGATAAATTATTTGGTTGCACTTAAATTCTTTGAAAGTCTAATATTAGAGATTTAAAGGTTCTCTGAAATTTCCATCCAATTTCGTAGCAGTTGTTTGCCCGGAAAGCAAAAAACAACTCAAAAAGGTGTACAAATATAGAAAATATTCTTAAATGATATTGGATGGGGACACATCTTACTTGGTTTTGCAATAATAAACCTGTCAGTTGTGATATTTTATATTGGACTTAAAGTGGTTAAACTATGTAGGTATTGTCTCTGATTATCTCGCAAAAAATGTTCCATTGTTTGGCTAATGGACCGTTTGTTTTGCAAGGATTCGAGGCGGCTTTAAGCCTAACAATCGCGCAAATAGAGAAGAAAAGCATACGAATTAGATAGAAAAAATAGATGGAGCCCCAAGTTACAAACCTGTACTTTCTTAATTAATTGGCTTAATTAAATTAATTAATACAATTAACCAAAACATTACATTGAATTTAAACGAGACTCACTGTCGACATTGGTACAAATAAAAGCCCATGAACAGAAGTTAAATATCCGACAAAAAAAGTATTTGAGTGAACTAATTGATTAATTTTCCTAATTAAATTACACTTTTAAAAAAATTCCTCGTAAAGTCCTAATGTGTAATTATGATGCCCTAATTGGCTAAGATGTTCCCCCCTTTAATAAATCATGCAATAATTTCGAAATTAAATGTTGTAACTGATAGATTAATAGATTAGTGAAGTGGAATAACAATTACGTCGTCAAAAAGTTTGTTTATAACTAGGAGAATGGTCGTGAAATCATTTGAAGAAGAAAAAATAATAAAATAGTGTGGAAATTTTCGCTCTTTCACTAAACATGAATAGAAAAAATCGGACTTTACTTTGGGTCCCTGTTAAGTTGGTTAAAAAAGAGTTATCTTGTATAAGAAGTCTAAGTTTTCTTGCTGTTTCCTATTAGCAATACAATGATGGGAAAATGTAACTATTATTATCAAATAAATAAAATAAATAAATTGTATATTATACGATTATTATTATTATTATTATTATTATTATTATTATTATTATTATTATTATTATTATTATTATTATTATTTATTATTATTAATTATTTATTTTGAAAGTGTATAATTGAAAATTAAGATCCACAACCTCAATAAAGTTAGGAAAAGGGCATTGAGTTGAATTAGTATACAAACACGGCTTTTTATACCATTGTAGACAGGTATAATTAAAATAAGGTCTCGATATTAAAAAACTTTGATTTGATGCCTTACAGTTATTCAACTTTTTGTTCAAAAGTGGGTTTATTACTACTTACACCATTTATCATTATTTATCGAGGCATATTCAAAAATATTGTTTGACCCACATTTAAAATCTGTAAATCTGTAAATTTAAAACGTTTCCCACTTTTTAAATGGCTCCGGGGCTCACAACAACTACTAGTCAGAGGTTTGTGAAAGAGCGGAAAAAATTTCCGATGGTTTCGTAAAAAAAAATTTTTTCTTTATATAATTTCGTACCTTCTTCTGGTATTTACAAACTTCTGATATTAATTGGTTTTAACTAAACTATTCTATTAATCTATCAGTTACAATAGTTTAGCTTAGGCACATAACATTTCGAAATATTGGCATGATGTTATTAAAGTGGGAACATCTTAGGCAATCGGTAGCCATTTAAGATACACCTAATTACACATAAGACTTACAAAGAATTTTTTAAAAGTGTAATTCATTGGGAAATTAATCAATTAGTTAAACTCAAATACTTTTTTCGGATATTATCTGTCAATGGGCTTTTAATTTGATACCAATGTCGACCGTGGTAGTCTCTTAAGTCAATGTATGTTTGGTTAATTTATTAATTAATTTAATTAATCCAATTAATAAAAGAAAGTTATAGGATCGTAACTTGGGGGCCATCTATTTTTCTCTATAATTCGTATGATTTCTTCTCTCTCTATTTGCGCGATTGTTTTGGCGTAAAGCGCCTATATCCTTGCAACAACGGTTCCAATGGCCAAACAATGAAACATTTTGCGAGATAATCATAACAATTACTATCATAGTCAAACCACTTTAAAGACAATATATAATATAAACATGACAGGTTATTGATTGCAAAAAGTAAAGATGTGTCATCACAATATCAATTTTAAGATTATTTTTCTATTAATTTCGTACAAATTGATTTGTTTTTTGCTTTCCGGGACAAACAACTGCTACGAATTGAATGAAATTTTCAGAGAACCTTTAAAATCTCTAATATTAGACTTTCAAAGAATTAAGTGCCAACCACAATAAAAAAAAATTTTTTTATCACGTGAAAATGAGAACTTTCCACTTTTCCACTTTTGAAAATGAAATCCGGCAAAATTAACTATTATGAAAAAGATATTCAAAATCATTGTTAGTATATTATAATCTCTACCATGTGCTGGTATTGTGGTTGGAATTACTTTCAAAATATAATTTTATGATAACAATTGACGAAATGAAGTGGATTAAAAACCTAGTTAAATAGCGCTCAATCCACGGAAACATGCTCATCTTCAAACGCGCTAGCTTCTAAAAACTTTCAAAAAATCTATACATTTATTAGTTTAGTCTTGACTATATTTTTTAAATCAATAATCAAGTATAAAAACATCTTGCTAGCAACCAAAAAAATGTGTCGAATCTATGCTTGAATCACATTTCAGTGAAATTATTTACACTATTTTTGCCGTGTCTGCACTTTTTAACTATGAAATCATATGTTTATTAAAAATTAATTGTATATAATAGGGAAAGAATACAGTTACCTACAAATCGGTGTTTTAAAAAATAAAATCGGTTAACCGAGTCTCGAGTTATGTACTTTTTAAGACAGTAGAGAGTAAGCGTTTCAATGATTGCACATTCAAAAACAAAATGGCTTCTAAAAAAAAACGTATACCACAATTCGAAGTGACGAACTACCTGGGGCTATTTCATAAGGTGCATACTAACACGTGGTCAAGTGAGATTTGAGATGTTAAGTGGGGTGAACGAAAAAAAATCCACAGGGTCTGGCTCCTGGTCTAAATATGTGAAATTAATTATCAAATAAGGCACAGCCTTGATTGCACTGTAGTACCTACATTACTTCATTTCCTTACGTTCTATAATATGTTAAAGATGCATTCTGTGGTTTTTTAGTTTTTGGTTTTGCTACATAATTTTTTTTTATTTTTTTTTAATAAATGCAATTAAATGCTATTTTGTTGAAAACTTTGTTGGATGAGCGTAGCGAGCGAAGCGAAGATTCCATTTCACTACACTGGAGAAAAAAATCCGGAATGTTTTTTTTTTCTTTCTTTCTTTCTTTCTTTCTGTATTTTTGTGTGTCTGTTAACACGATTCCGGCTAAACCGATACTCCGATTGCGATGAAATTTCATGGAGGCCTTCGAAATCTCTGAACTTAGAACTGCCACGTTTTTGAGCGCAATCGGGAAATTTTTTCTCATAAAAAACGCAATTTTACGATTTTTTTCGATTTTTAAAAACTTTCTTTGACTCATAACACCTACATGCTTTATTCGATTATAATGATTTTTTCACAGAACCCTAATTTCATGAATTAAGATATTCGTGCGAAATTTGAGCGTAATCGAAAAATTATTTCTCATGAAAATCGAAATTTTACGGGTTTTATTTCTTTTTTTAAACAATTCTTTGACTTATTACACCTATATGCTTTATCCTATTGTAATTATTTTTTCACAGAACCTTAATTTTATGAATTAATATATTCGTGTTAAATTTGAGCGCAATCGAATATTTATTTCTTATGAAAATTGCAATTTTACGATTTTTTTTCTTTTTAAAAAATTACGATTAATTAAAAAAATTAAGTTATTTTTTTATTTAATTTAATTTAATTTTAAAAAATCTTCAACTAAGTAATGATTTTTTCACAGAACAACAGAAAATCCGCGTAACACATGGCAGCTCAATGCACCAATTACGCTCATCCAACAACGCGGCGGGACTTAAGCGTTTTCCTAGTTTTAAATCATTGCCTCTAGTTATTGGGCAAGAAACTAGGAAATTAAACATTACCATTGAGTTGGCTGAAGGTGAAAATGGCATTCGTTAGGCTTCAGCAGCAGTAATTTTATCATTTTCATCAAAAGTATATAAATGTTTATATATTTCTGGATGAATTTGCATTTTTGTGTTCTCAGGTCTTGTGACTGTAAGCTGGGACAGAGTCACCCACATATTATGACGAAGACAACATTTTCTTAGAAGCTACCACCTAGTATCTAGAATACTTTATTATATTTTATTTTCTTCTCAAACTAATGTATGCTTTATAGGGTTGTGTGAACCTGGATTTTTTACTTTTGAACCGAATCTCAAATCTGCAGCCCAACCAAACCTTTTTGTCCTTAACTAATTTATAAAAAATATCTTTAAGTTCAAAGTTTTATTTAAATTGCACAAACTTAATTGATTGTGGGTGCTGGGTCAGATATACCTAAGTAATCTCTGTAGAAAATGACGGGGTAAATACAGTAAATCTCTCGAAATACAGTAATGATTTGATTTGATTTGATTGTCGTCTTTATTGATGGCGGGATTAAGGCCTGTTAAGCCTTCTCTTCCATCCAACCACTTCCTAGTTACCACACATCACGACATTACA